>CAVLJG010000004.1:112800454-113054097 GCA_963669975.1 Acanthoscelides obtectus | reverse complement strand
ATGGAGAAGCGTTTTGGCCAGTTGGAATACAATATGTTAATAGCGGTTTCGACGTTGCTAGACCCTCGTTTCAAAAAGTTGCATTTTAAGAAACCCGACGCATGTGCAAAAGCGATTTAAAAAATTAGAAAATTAATTTCAGAATATAAATCTGCAGCCGCAACCGCAACAGGTTCATCACCATCTGCAGAGGATGAAGAAAAAAGTGAATTTGATTTTTGGAAGCACCATAAATCTTTGGCTAGCACGCAAATAATAAGAAAAAAAACTGACGGTGACGACGAGCTCACGTTATATCTTTCTGCTCCTGTAAATACTCTAAAAGTAAACATTATTGAAACATGGCAAGAGATGCAAGGTGTATATCCCAATCTCTTTAAAGTGGCAATGAGTCATCTACCAATTGTGGCAAAAAAAGTTCCTTCCGAACGTATTTTTTCAAAAGCAAGAGCCACTATAACTCAGAGCAGAAACCGGCTACAAGGAAGCAGACTGTCAAAGTTACTATTTTTAAGTTCAATAGCTAGTAGCAGTACAAAATACTGGAATTAATTTTCCCAAATAAATGTATGGAAAGAAAAAAACGTTTTATATACCTATCCGAATTTTTATTTCACTTCACATATATAAGTATAAAAATTTTGGATTTCTAATTTCTGTAAGCTTCCAAGAAAATATGAAATATCGATATATCGATTTAATAGACCGATATATCGATAAATCGATATCGCTTTAATTCGGTATAATCGATATATCGATATTTATAAAAAGTTTGCATCCCTAAATGCGACTAGAATAGTGTGAGTTAAGTATCTGCTACTCATTAAGTTTTGTTTCAGGTTAACTAGGGCCGGTTCACCAGAAGGGAGGGGATCAACAGGTGGAAGCAGAAATAAGAAATGCTATGTACAATGTACCGGCGCATCGAAAACGAAACAGACGCATTTACTGGAAGTTTTTTTTTTTTGAATAACGCTCAGACCCGTCGATTTTGTTTTCAAGGGACACAAGTTTGGCAAAAAATCACGTAAGCACGCTCAGCCCCCTAAGCGGGGGTGACACCACCCCCAACATCTTAAATGGAAAGGGGGGTCAAGTGATACCTTATTTTAAAGATCTTTCAATTCTCTTTATAATGATATAAAATTAATGTACTTCAGTTCAATAGTTTCGAAGATTTATTGATTTAAAGCTTAAATAAAACTAATACATCATCATTAGTGGAGATCAATACATTTGAAGAAAAGCATTTACTTATTAAGTCAAATTTCTTCCGAAACTAGTACAAACTAACCTGATGTACCTATTAAAGTCTACTTTAAGCTTTAAATCAATAAATCTTCAAAACTACTGAACTGCAGCTCATGTACTTTACATCATTATAAAGGGAATTGAAAGACCTTTAAAATAAGTCGACCCCCCTTTCGATTTAAGATTTTAGGGGGGCTGCAAGTGTTAACGTGATTTTTTGCCAAACTTGTATCCCCCTCGGTAAATGCGTCTGTTTCGTTTTCGATGCGCCACCCTGTATATACCGCTATACACAATATATTTTAGCAAGGGTACGAGATCCATATATTCTTATGTATCTATATCGTATCTTATGAACTAGTAAACGAGTAAGCAGTAGAGAACCTTCTAATTCGTAAAATCTATGCAACTATAATTTACAACAAAAAAAAAGTCGTAACAGTTGTTGAGGCGCAATAGAAGACCGATGTCCGAGCCTACCAGCCATTGTAGACGTCTCCACCTTATTATACTTACAGTAGTACTAAAATCTTGCATCGTCTGTCTGTTTGTCTATATCTATAACTTGAGGAGTACCGCCCGGATTTTGATAAAATTTTCACATTCCTTAATACAATGAGCGACAAAAAAGGTAAACACCTACGTATGTTCATTAGAATTCAAGAATTTTTACGTATCGATTTATCTTGCCATGAACAACAATGATAAAGTGGTCAGGCTTTTTTGTTAAGTTGTTGTGGTGTCTGTGTGTATTGTTTGGTGATAAAGAAGCATTCAGTTTTTGTACATTTATGGTGTCAGTTAAATGTTAAATTTCGTGTAACTTTTTGAGAAGCCTTTTTGTGATTGCTCAAAATGCCTAGAGCGCGTATCCTCAGTCCGCGCTTATATGACACAAGACGGCTACGTACCATCGTCCACTGTCGGATAAATTCTGCTTTAGCGAAGATTAGAGTACGAGTATGTAATATGTTGAAATGTTTCGTTCGCTTTAACAGACGTGAAAGCCGTCTATTGGTGTTATATCCCCACTGAGAACGCAACGCGTGTGAGAGCGGGGTAGAACGTAAAGAACGATGTGGCATCAAAGCGAAAATATTACCGCACGTCCGAGGCGCGAACGTACAAATGGAGGATCTAGCACGGGGTTGGTTTTTTTACAGCAGGGAAAACATCTTTTTACCGGCCACGCTCCTGGGAGTTTTTGCCAAGATTCCAATTGTCCTTATTTGCGATTGTAACGGTTATGGGCGAGATAAAAAATTTGAGCTTAAGGGATCGGAATAATGTTTATATCATCCGTAACGACAAAAGAAAAGGGGAAATATATGACGACGGTCAGGTGTGAGATATAAAAGTGCTTTCGTCGTGAATTTATTCGTATGGTGCATGGATATAAAAATTTAGAACCAAAAAGCCTTTAGGATTCAGTTACAATTTGCATGGTCTCTTTTATTTCCTCGCCTACTAGCGAAGTATTGAAATCGCGGAAAATTTTTAAAATGAGATATTTTGTTTTCCATCGGTCTGTCTGTCTGGTAATTCTTAACTCTACTATAACTTGGAAAGGACCAGTCCGTTTTGATGAAATTTTCGCACATGTTCCTCATCCTTCTATGCCGAGGATAAGGAAGCTTTATATACTAAACTCTAAAAATGAATATTTCAGCCGCAGTAAAGAATGAACGTTGGCGGATTTGGTTCTTGACATTCTTTACGATCGGTTACGATGCCTAGAGTACGGAGACCTGTACGATTTCGTCAACTTAGTGAGTTTGATAGGGGCCGTATAGTGGGACTTCGGGAAGCTGGACTTTCTTTTCAGGCAATTGCAGTTAGAGTGCAAAGAAGTGTAGACACTGTGGCTAGGTGTTGTCAGGCATGGCTTCGCGAAGGCCGTACGCAAAGAGCAAGGGGCACTGGACGCTGCCGTAGAACAACAGACCGTGAATATCGCCGCCTAAGATTATCGGCCTTAAGGGATCGTTTCTCCACTACCAGGTCCATTGCAATGAATGGTTTGCAGAACACGGAAGACCTATTGGCATGCGAAGTGTTTACCGACGAATGAGAAGTTTTGGCTTGTTTTCATACCGGCCCCACTTCGTCCTCCCTTTAACTCGAGAACACCGACGTAATCACCTTGAGTGGTGCAGACAACGGTCACTCAGGGATCAGGAATGGAACAGTATTGTCTTTAGTGACGAGTCTCGATTTTGTTTAGGCATGCACGATGGTCGTGCCAGGGTTAGAAGGCGACGTGGTGAAAGGAGGAATCCACAGTTTTTTGTTGAAAGACATATTCATCATACTGTTGGAGTTATGGTTTGAGGTGCTATAGCTTATGGTTCCAGGTCACCTTTAATCTTCATCAGAGGTAACATGAACGCGCAGCGTTATATCCACGAAGTTCTAGAACCCCATCTTTTACCCTATCTTGACACCCTGGCAGATCCAAGTTTCCAACAAGATAATGCCCGACCACATGTTGCAAAAGTCACAATAGACTTCTTTCAACATAATGATGTCACATTGTTACCATGGCCACCAAGATCTCCCGACTTATCCCCAATTGAGCACGTGTGGGATATGATGGGTAGGAGATTGCTCAATTTGCAACGTCCTCCTCAGACTCGAGAAGCACTTCGAGAGGAGTTGGTGGTTGCCTGGAATGAGATACCACAGGAGGATATTGACCACCTGATCAGAAGCATGCCTAGGCGCGTTGGAGAATGCGTAGCACATCAGGGTGCATCCACACATTATTAAAGGTCAAAGGGCTTTAAAGCAGTGCAATCATTTAGAAATGTTTATCATTTACTTATCATGCTTCATTAAGTACTTATACAAAATTTTATTAAAATAAAACCATTTAAACTGGGTGTTCGGATTTATATGTCACTTAGTATATTTTATTAGAAGCCACAACATTAGCGGCGAATCTAGCCTGAAGACGTTAAATAAGGTAACCACTAATGCGATCAGTTCTACAACCAGTGATGACTGGCGAAAAGTTATACAACACGTCATCGAAATTGAAGATGGATATTGGAAGAAAGATCGGCTAATAGAAGAAATACAGGAAGAGATAATTATTAACTTGGTAGAAACGAGTGACAGCGATGGCAACTTGTTAGATACTAATGATGAGATAGAGACAATGACTATGTGATACCACCTCCTTAGTTTGAGTGTTGTGTTTGTGTGCTAGGGATTCAACTTTAGATGACCGTGGACAAGGCACATTGTTGGTTACCAAGTGATGAATATGAGCAATTTTGAGGCGAACATTTGACATTAAGAGACCATCACGGTAAGACGACTATCTACTCAATTGATTTTCATTCAGTTTGTTAATGACCAATAATTGCTTATTCATTTACTGTTACGTCTTATTAATTTATTATAATATCTTATTTTCACTTTCCGCACATTTCATGCCGCCTATGACTTCGGGCCACCTATCTTCCGTCCCCCGTCTCTCACCCTTCCGTCTCTCGCAGACTCTCGTGTGTTAGACTTTAGTGTCATTTTCAATAAAATAATTCTAGATGGTGTCCAGAATTGGTCCAAATTCTGATTTTTGTTGGAGTTACCGTAGTCGTAGAGTTTGTGTTCAGGCGCAAATGAAAGAAAAATAGGTTTTCCTAGCTGAACCAGGTGACTTCTTGATTTAATACAGGAGTTGGTGGCTGACCTTGCACAGATCGTGTAATTTTTTGCTAGTTTGAAAGACATTTTACAAGAAATCAGCCGTATTCGCTTTCTTATTGGACGAAATTGTGTCACAGAATCACTAAAGTTTATAATTCTTACTTCATCCTCTAATTCTTTCCATTAATGAAATTAGAAAATCGGATTTTTCTGTTTCGGCGAACGTCTTAAAACTACTTTCGGCTACGCCGCCGTTGATGGAAGCCGGAATAAAAAAACCATGACAGATTAATAGTACTTTCTATATTTTCCTGGATTTTAAAAAACTCCTCCGGAAAAAGTTTAAAATTCATTAAAAAGCTTTCAAGCCTGCGAAGTAAAATTTGTGTGAAATTTTAATTGTAGGAATTCTCCTAATGGCAGGCGTTTTCCGGGATAATTATTCTAATGTAAAATTAAAGTAAGCAAAGTTTAGCAGTGAGCGCCGTTCTGGCTGCCTGGGAAAAGTTGCCTAATATATTTCCATCTGCTTACGGCGCCTTTCAGCTACTGCTGCTTCGGATGATTTTTGTGTCAGGAGGTTCCGCTTGGAAGTTTCCTCGAGAACATGCATATTCTGAGAGAAGCGGCAAAGTTGCGATTTTACATTTGAAGGCTGTCTATAAAAACTGGGAACGCGACGACCGGTGTTCTAAAAATAACTCGATGCGGCCTTCCAGCGCCCTAACGGCAATAATGTTGGTGAATGCAATTTCTGCAGCTTATTTGCTTCTTAATTCCATTTCGTGAGCTTGATTATGGAATCTTTGAGAATAGTTGATGCCTAAACAAAATCGAGACTCGTCACTAAAGACAATACTGTTCCATTCCTGATCCCAGAGTGACCGTTGTCTGCACCACTCAAGGCGATTACGTCGGTGTAAGGGTTACAAGGCGACGCGGTGAAAGGAGGAATCCACAGTTTTTTGTTGAAAGACATGTTCATCACACTGTTGGAGTTATGGTTTGGGGTGCTATAGCTTATGGTTCCAGGTCACCTTTAATCTTCATCAGAGGTAACATGAATGCGCAGCGTTATATCCACGAAGTTCTAGAACCCCATCTTTTACCCTATCTTGACCTGGCAGATCCAACTTTCCAACAAGATAATGCCCGACCATATGTTGCAAGACTTCTTTCAACATAATGATGTCACATTGTTACCATGGCCACCAAGATCTCCTGACTTATCCCCAATTGCGCACGTGTGGGATATGATGGGTAGGAGATTGCTCAATTTGCAACGTCCTCCTCAGACTCTAGAAGCACTTCGAGAGGAGTTGGTGGTTGCCTGGAATGAGATACCACAGGAGGACATTGACCACCTGATCAGAAGCATGCCTTGGCGCGTTGGAGAATGCGTAGCACATCAGGGTGCATCCACACATTATTAAAGGTCAAAGGGCTTTAAAGCAGTGCAATCATTTTGAAATGTTTATCATTTACTTATTATGCTTCATTAAGTACTTATACAAAATTTTATTAAAATAAAACCACTTAAACTGGGTGTTCGGATTTATATGTCACTTAGTATAGTAACTAGACATATGGCGGCTGTATCATCTCATACGATTGCCGAACTTTTCCGATAGGCGTAAAACCGGAGATAAAAATATCAAAAAGAGATCGTAGGTACCGTGCAAACTCCTAGGTAAATATACAGGCCGATTTATGGTGATTTATTAGAGACATTCATTTATTTTTACGGCGGTGTAGTAGAAATGTTTACGTGCAACGTTCGTCGAGGCAAGAATTTGCCCATAATGATAACCAAATGTTTTTCTAATACATCGTGCGGGAGCGTATGAATCAGCGAATGTTTTTGATTTCTGTTGATTTAAGGTTCCTTTTCGAACGATTACGTTATTACGACGAAGTAGGTTGAGTAGGCAGTAGATAGCTCCTCTGAGTAAAACGAACTTTATAAGAAAAAAAGTCAGTCAAACGGGCCCATACAATTAGAATATGCATATTTAGCATGCTTTTCTGTACAAGTGTGGGACTCTTTAGGATTTCGTCTCCTGAGAAAGTATGCTCTTCAAAATGCTTTGGAGGCAGGTACGCCTTGAAACAGTGTTATCTCTTGCCAGAGGGTGCACCTTCCCTTTCCTCTGAGAAGATCGATCGATAGCAGGCGCTTAAGATCGAAACTATCATCTGGCGTGGATGGCGATCGACGGTCCATATCGAGTCGAGCAGCGGAGCACCCTGCTATAACATGCATCGGCAGTATCGCGAAGCACGTATGATCAACACGCAAGGGTCGACAATATTTCTCCATAATTCTAGATCATAAGAATAAATGTACGCGAAAATCGATGATAATAATAATAAAGCATTTGTTGTCCAATAGTACAGATACCATTTAGAGAACAATACGTAGTGAAATGATTTACTTTACGCAGCCTATGTGCTTATACAGTGAAAATAAAAATCACGAAAAGAGGAAGGCGCTTTAAGTGGAGAGGAAAGAATGAATATGATTAATAGGTAATAACAAAAAAGAACGTGTAGCTATATCATGTTATACAAATACATAAATACAACAAACGAAAACGTCTACAGAAACGGGAAAAATAAAATGTATTATAAAATCGAGACTCGTCACTAAAGACAATACTGTTCCACTCCTGATCCCAGAGTGACCGTTGTCTGCACCACTCAAGGCGATTACGTCGGTGTTCTCGAGCTAAAAGGAGGGCCCAGTTTGGCCGGTATGAAAACAAGCCAAAACTTCTCATTCGTCGGTAAACACTTCGCATGTCAATAGGTCTTCCGTGTTCTGGAAACCATTCATTTGCAATGGACCTGGTAGTGGAGAAACGGTCCCTTAAGGCCAATAATCTTAGGCGGCGATCTTCACGGTCTGTTGTTCTACGGCGGCGTCCAGTGCCCCTTGCTCTTTGCGTACGGCCTTCTCGAAGCCATGCCTGACAACACCTAACCACAGTGTCTACACTTCTTTGCACTCTAACTGCAATTGCCCGAAAAGAAAGTCCAGCTTCCCGAAGTCCCACTATAGGGCCCCTATCAAACTCACTAAGTTGACGAAATCGTACAGGTCTCCGTACTCTAGGCATCGTAACCGATCGTAAAGGATGTCAAGAACCAAAATCCGCCAACGTTGATTCTTTACTGCGGCTGAAATATTCATTTTTGGAGCGTTAGTGAATTAAAAAAAAGCAGTATAAAAACCGGAATGTCCAACTGATAAGGCTGAAAATTTTCACTTGTTATTTACAGTAAGATAAATACATTCACCAACTTTTATTAAAATAAAACCATTTAAACTGGGTGTTCGGATTTATATGTCACTTAGTATATTACACCCTAAAAAAATGTTTCTTCAACTTGTTTTTCGGCAACATAATGACTATATTTGAAGCATTCTGTGGCAGAAATGCGTTTTATCTTTGGTTTTGTTTACCTTTCTTAAAATGTTACCTCTTAGTTTTTGTGAAGAAAGCAGTTTCTGAGAGCTGAGTAGGTTCTGTCGCGAAACTGGCCGCCGCGTTAAATGTACTGCAATGATGGTAGTGCGTATGTGTCGTATGTGGGTAGAAGAAGGTAGAGGAACACGAAGAAGGCCTACTGGTCCACCGAGGTGTACCACAGGGTGCACTTCAGACAACTAGCTCTACGATACCCATTTAAAGAAGCTAAGCATTCCTACTGTGATTTCCACCATTCAGAAGGCAGTCATATTGTAAGAAAGTTTTTAAGAGCAGCGGGTCAAGGTTAACTTCTTTTCCGCTTTCCGATAATCCACCAGCACTAAGCTGAGAACTAGAGCGGAATGGAATAATAAAAAATTATAGGATATCCTCATACAGAATCCTCCTATTTCTTCGCCTATTTTTCAGAATCTCGGTCGCTCGAAACAGTATTGCTTAGCTCACCTCCGCTGCCTTGTATGCAAGAACTGTACCGTCCGCAATTACAGGAATACCTGACACAATTATAATTTCACACCAATTTTTCCCCTGTCGACTTGAAAGCCTTTTAATGAATTTTAAACTCCTCCGAAGAAAGCATTTAAAATGCAGGGAATGCTAGAAAGTCCTATTAATATTTAAACGGTTTTTTATTTCGCGCCTCGTCTCCAACGGAGGCGAAATAGTATTTCAATAACTTGAACAAATAGTGACCTGAATTTCAGCGAGTGGATTTAGAGGAATATAATTACAGACGAGTGAAGTTACATAGCTGGAAGGAGTTCTGCGAAATGATGAGGTTTCGATCCGGATCCTTTTGCGGACGATTTGCGGAAACGGGGGAATGATGAATTACTTCCGATATTTATGCCTCTCGCTAGAAATGAATGATTTGGATGAAAGACAAGATACATGCACCGGCGGCGTTAGATACAAAACATGTACACTGAACAAGATGGAATTTCGCGTTATTCAAGGGAAATACGATTACCTCACAAAACGTATATACTGAAGAAGGTTCAATTCCAAATTATTGAAGGGCAACACGGCTGACTTATGTCATTGTCAGCGGCCATTTTGATGATTGCCAGATTGTGCATTCATGCCATGCAATGTTGCCATCTCTACGTATAAGTATATATATACAAATTTGGTGGGAAATCTTATCATATCATATGTTATTAACATTTCAGAATATCTAACTAAATACGAGTAAATGGTTTTTTGTATGTTAAAATGGCAATGTCAATAACACAATATCTCATAAGATCACTCATATCTACTTAATAATTCAGAAATGTTCAGAAGAAAAGCATATATTGCAAATACCTAGATATATGTTTAATATAAAGATCTCACACATTTTTCAACAAACAATCAGTATTAACATCATTACTGTCCAGATGTTTCCATTCCTCAGCCTGCATAAATCAAAAATTGGAAAAAAATTAATGGTGTAGATATGTTACTACATTCTTTTTTCATTAGAACATCAATATAATTGTTAACGGGTACACGGAGGAATTTTCCCCAGGGGTGGTGATCATTGTCAAGAGGTAACTTTTTGTGGACTTGTACCTGCCCCGAAAACTTTTTGAAGAGCAGCGGCAGCAAATTTTCTCAGGAAACAAATCCTAAAAAATCCTCGAAGTCGAACACGAAATCATGCTAAATATGCAAATTTTGAGGTGATTTTGTAGGCTCACATATTATTGTCCAAAAACAACAACGTTTATAGTGCACACATGATTTGTACACATTCATTTTTCTAATTTGGAAACATCTAATAACAATAGCTGTAACAGTATTCTCATCGATATATATATATATATATATACAGGGTGACTTTGAAGTTGAGTCATTAATTTTCAGATAATGATTGTAGAAGGAAGATAAATCAAAATATGTGTGTAAAAATAAAAAAAAAATAAAAAAAAATTGTTTACCTTGTTTTATAAAGTATCATCCCGATAAGTATTTCAGTGCGGACCTGTATTTGATCGTGAGGTCCCCTGTGAGGTCTTAAGTCACCTGATTCACGAGCCCGTTGTACTACATTAACAAAGGCACGAGGGGTTGGTTGCACTCGATTGGGAAACCGATCCGCATAAACATGTGCCATTTTTTATTTCGTTTGAGCCACGCAACAGACACTATTCACACGCGTTACCGACTGACACTAACTGTATGTATAACTGAACTGAATAAAATAATTGTAAAAACATCGTTCCAAATTCTTTCGCTTTTTTTGTTTCCGATGCGATGAACCGATAAGGCGGATTATATCCGTTGTTGCCAAACACGAGCACATGATATTATTATTGAGACAGGGAGGTACTCAAACTTCCAAAGGGCTATAACTTTGTTACTTTAATTTTACCAGAAAAATGGTAAAGGAAAAAACATTTCTTTTGATCAGATCTGTATATACTTCGAAGTTGAGTCATTTATTTTAACAGTGAGTTGATCTGATCAAAAGAAATGTTTTTTTCCTTTAACATTTTTCTGGTAAAATTAAAGTAACAAAGTTATAGCCCTTTAGAAGTTTGAGTACCGCCCTGTCTCAATAATAATATTATGTGCTCGTGTTTGGCAACAACGGATATAATCCGCCTTATCCGTTCATCGCATCGGAAACAAAAAAGCGAAAGCATTTGAAACGATGTTTTTACTACAATGTACAAACAATCTTATTCAGTTGTATTCAGTCGATGTGTCAGTCGGTAACGCGTGAGTGAATAGTGGTGTCTGTTGCGTGGCTCAAACGAAATAAAAAATGGCACATGTTGACGAAAATGCTGAATGTAGTACAAAGGGCTCGTGAATCAGGTGACTTAAGACCTCACAGGGGAGGGCATGCCGGTGCTCCAAGACCGCACGAACAAATACAGGTCCGCACTGAAATTCTTGTCGGGAGGATACTTTATAAAACAAGGTAACATTTTTTTTTTAATTTTTTTTTATTTTTACACACATATTTTGGTTTATCTTCCTTCTACAATCATTATCTGAAAATTAATGACTTAACTTCAAAGTCACCCTGTATATATATATATATATATATATATATGTATTTCATGTTATCTATCAATTATGAGCATATATCAACTTTTTTCATTCTCAGTCTTTCAAAAAATAAAATTTTGATTCGAATCATCAATTTGTTCTTACTGGAATCTCTATAAGTTGTTATGTAGACACTAGCCTCCCTTATTAAATAAATCCAAAATCCTGGCCGTTTTTGATCCTCGGCATAGCTTCGATTTTATTGAAATTATAGTGAGCTTTCATTTGTCAACCCTGATGCTCGAAAAATGGCTGATTTAGAACGAAATATGGAAACAAACTTAGACAAAAAGCAGTACAAGCCATAAGTGGTTAATGAGTCATATAAAAACTTGCAAATGCAAATGTCATCCTGATTTGTTATGCTTGTGTTATGAATTGTGTAGTTATTAACGATGACTTTTTCCGAAGATAGGAGTTCTTTTGTCAACATTCAGGTTTCTATTTGGCGGACTGCCCTTCGCTTGACCCAACATTTAGTTCATCCACAATCCAAACATACAACAAAATCGAACATAACCAGAAACCACCAAAAAAAAAAACGCTCCAATAGCTATTTTCAACAACAAAATGACAAACAAACCACGGGCGTAGTGAAGAAAAGCATTTACTTATTAAGTAAATTCTTTTAGTCAAATTTCTTCTGAAAGTAGTACAATCTAATCTGATCTACCTATTAGTCTACTTTAGGCTTTAAATAAAAAAATCTTCAAAACTACTAAACTGAAGCTCATTATAAAGGGAATTGAGAGGCCTTTAAAATAAGGTATCACTCGACCCCCCTTTCCATTTAAGATTTAGGGGGTGGTATCACCCCGCTTAGGAGGCTGCACGTGCTAACGTGATTTTTTGGCAAACTTGTGTCCCCCTCTAAAACAAAGTCGACGGGTCTGAGCGTTCTTCCAAAAAAAAACTGAGCCGCCAGTAAATGCGTCTGTTTCGTTTTCGATGCGCCACCCGGTATATGTGCAGCAGTTCTTTCTCTTCCAGGTAATTTACGAATCCAGCACGTTTTAGCAAGCTCAATTTACAACCCTTCCCAAAAAGAGGATCTGAGACTGAGACCACAGGCTGGTAGCTCGGCTTTCTGTTACAAGTATAGTGATGGAGAAATGCATCCTGATAGTTACAAGATAAAATTCAAGAAACACTTTAAACATGCGTATTACATTCAGCAAAGTAATTATCCTGAATCCGCCCCTGACGTCTAATCCATAACGGCGCCGTCAAGGTCAAATTTCGTATGAACCTCTGCTGAGTGCTTCAGCCTTGAGTAGGTAACTCGCACAGCTTATGCAAGCAGTGGATAGTATCACACTTCCTAACTGTTATACAAATACCATAAATCCTAACAACCCCCTGCCTCATTATCATCTCGTAACACCTGCAAAGCAAACTGACGTCAAACTTCGTATTTGATATTCTTTTCTCGCCCGCCCGTCAGAAAGGCTTAGCTCAAAGTAAGTAATCACAACCGTCGTGATTTCCAACATGTACGAGATGTTTAAATGGAGACAAAGCACTTACTGCTTATTACCGAAGACAGAGTTCCCATTCGGAAGTTTAAAATAGTTTATGGCTCGACTCGACGTAGCTTTGAATATGTCTCCTCTGTTTCTCCACATTTTGACGGAATAAACCGAAAACCGGGTTCGTCGTATAAGTAATAGCAGATGTGATAGTGCAGGGAATTGAGACTGTTTTGAGTGCAAATTTCTAGTAGTGTTGATGTAATATCGTCACGACTGTGACGTGGAGGGCAAGTTTGCGCTGGGTTGAGCAGACTCGCTGGTGTGGAGGTTCAAGTGTCAACACAAAAAAATAAAATGTTAATGTGTATTAACAAAACGCCGCTAAGTAAAAGTACAATAAGATAAAACAGGTATCTACTGTTTTGCCCAGGAAGGGCCAGTCTCACGAAAAGAGATTCGCAGCGAGTCATACCAGTTTTTATAAAACGATGTTCACATTTCTCAGCCGATGCGGCTTAAGGGATCTATCGACCTATATGGCGCCTATGTGTTATACAGGGTGACTTTGAAGTTGAGTCATTAATTTTCAGATAATGATTGTAGAAGGAAGATAAACCAAAATATGTGTGTAAAAATAAAAAAAATTTACCTTGTTTTATAAAGTATCCTCCCGACAAGTATTTCAGTGCGGACCTGTATTTGATCGTGAGGTCTTGGAGCACCGGCATGTCGTCCATATGTGAGGTCTTAAGTCAAATGATTCACGAACCCGTTGTACAACATTAACAAAGGCACGAGGGGTTGGTTGCACTCGATTGGGAAACCGATCCGCATAAACATGTGCCATTTTTTATTTCGTTTGAGCCACGCAACAGACACCACTATTCACTACCGACTGACACTGACTGTATACAACTGAATGAAATAATTGTAAAAACATCGTTCCAAATTCTTTCGCTTTTTTGTTTCCGATGCGATGAACCGATAAGGCGGATTATATCCGTTGTCGCGAAACACGAGCACATAATATTATTATTGAGACAGGGCGGTACTCAAACTTCCAAAGGGCTATAACTTTGTTACTTTAATTTCACCAGAAAAATGGTAAAGGAAAAAAACATTTCTTTTGATCAGATCTACTTACTGTTAAAATAAATGACTCAACTTCGAAGTCACCCTGTATACAGGGTGTCGCATCGAAAACGAAACAGACGCATTTACAGGCAGCTCAGTTTTTTTTTTGAAAAACGCTCAGACCCGTCGATTTTGTTTTCGGTGGGACACAAATTTGGCAAGAAATCACGTTAGCACGTGCAGCCCCCTAAGCGAGGGTGACACCACCCCCAAAATCTTAAATGAAAAGGGGGGTTGAGTGATACCTTATTTTCAAGGTTTTCAGTTCCCTTTATAATGATATAAAATCAATGTACTTCAGCTCAGTAGTTTTGAAGATTTATTGATGTTGGCTGAGTAGCATAGATTTTGCTTTTTAAATGACCCCACATAAAGAAATCTAAAGGTGATAAATCTGGCGATCTTAGAGGCCATTCAATGGCAACTCTTCTACTAATCCATCGATCTGGAAACGTCTGATCTAAATATTGTCGAACACGTAATGCGTAATGTGGTGGGGCCTAATTTGATTATGTTTTTCTCCAAGTTTTTGTTGATGTTACCAATTCTTGTGATGATGATAGGTATAATCTCTACTGAGGTAGGTATTTATATATCTTTTCTCTCTCAGATTTATCGATATTCTGATCCATGGTATGAGCTATGTCTATGTGACCTTGCCCTCGTGCAGTAGTAAATCTGGCCTATTCGCGAGAATGGTTTGTTAGTATTATTGTTATTATAGGTGTCAATCACTTCTACCTGACTATACAGTCTCAAATACGTTATTCGATTCTCAGACAGGCGTGTTGATTTAATTATATTAAAACGTCACAGGCAGATGCTATTAAGTTGAATAAACTAAGACAATTTATACTAGAAGATGCTACGTCACGGTGGTGCCAAAAGCGAATTAACATATGACCATTATTTACTGTGCTTTATTATGGAATTCCAAGACATCAGTAATTATTCATTTATGCTTAAGGCTACGTAAGAAGACACTGACGGAAAACGTAGAATTCTTACGGACCACAGCAAACACAAATCGTGTGAAATTCTGTATGATGTGTTGCCTAATATTAGTGTATTTGTGTATGTGCCAAAAAATGTAGTACAAAGCAATGAAGATCAATAAAATAAAATTTATCTGCAGGAGTCAAGTTGCTCCGTTCCAAAAATTAATCTGATGTTTCTTCTTTGGTCCAAACATACTCAATATGTTCCTCAAAATTTAGTCTGTTATAAATATGTACCAAGTAATTTACAAGAGTCAGATAAAAGAATGTCACATATACCTAGTTCTATATGAATTATGCAATTTGTTACAATAATCTTACTCGAATTTATGATTAGCTGATTTCCTTTTGCTCCAGGATGAAAATCTATCCAATATACGTTGGATTTTGGTGTTTGTAGTAATTGTGGTGTCATCTACAATCCTAGTTATATGCCCCTCAGAGATACGTGTTGAATAGCAGTGGTCCAAATACACAATCCTGAGGCTCAACACGATGCACATCGGATACTGAACTTGCCCTCCATGTCAATTGGAAAAGATACCTCCTGTGCCTACAGTATATAATTTTTGCCTCTAAATATGTTATCGAAAGTGTCAAATGCCTTAGACGGATCAAAATGCAAACACGCTACCTAATAAGAACGTTTAAATACGTCATAGTAGTTGAACCATTTTTCTCAAATCTACAACTTAGCCAAGGTGATATAGTTGGTGAGGTCAACCTCAATTTGGGTTTTTTGTACGCTACCCCAATCTAGTAAATATATTGTGACATATATATCCGAACACCCAGTTTAAATGGTTTTATTTTCATAAAATTTTGTATAAGTACTTAATGAAGCATAATAAGTAAATGATAAACATTTCAAAGTGATTGCACTGCTTTAAAGCCCTTTGACCTTTAATAATGTGTGGATGCACCCTGATGTGCTACGCATTCTCCAACGCGCCTAGGCATGCTTCTGATCAGGTGGTCAATGTCCTCCTGTGGTATCTCATTCCAGGCAACCACCAACTCCTCTCGAAGTGCTTCTAGAGTCTGAGGAGGACGTTGCAAATTGAGCAATCTCCTACCCATCATATCCCACACGTGCTCAATTGGGGATAAGTCGGGAGATCTTAGTGGCCATGGTAACAATATGACATCATTATGTTGAAAGAAGTCTATTGTGACTCTTGCAACATGTGGTCGGGCATTATCTTGTTGGAAAGTTGGACCTGCCAGGGTGTCAAGATAGGGTAAAAGATGGGGTTCTAGAACTTCGTGGATATAACGCTGCGCGTTCATGTTACCTCTGATGAAGATTAAAGGTGACCTGGAACCATAAGCTATAGCACCCCAAACCATAACTCCAACAGTGTGATGAACATGTCTTTCAACAAAAAACTGTGGATTCCTCCTTTCACCACGTCGCCTTCTAACCCTGGCATGACCATCGTGCATGCCTAAACAAAATCGAGACTCGTCACTAAAGACAATACTGTTCCATTCCTGATCCCAGAGTGACCGTTGTCTGCACCACTCAAGGCGATTACGTCGGTGTTCTCGAGTTAAAGGGAGGACCCAGTGCGGCCGGTATGAAAACAAGCCAAAACTTCTCATTCGTCGGTAAACACTTCGCATGCCAATAGGTCTTCCGTGTTCTGCAAACCATTCATTTGCGATGGACCTGGTAGTGGAGAAACGGTCCCTTAAGGCCAATAATCTTAGGCGGCGATCTTCACGGTCTGTTGTTCTACGGCGGCGTCCAGTGCCCCTTGCTCTTTGCGTACGGCCTTCTCGAAGCCATGCCTGACAACACCTAACCACAGTGTCTACACTTCTTTGCACTCTAACTGCAATTGCCCGAAAAGAAAGTCCAGCTTCCCGAAGTCCCACTATACGGCCCCTATCAAACTCACTAAGTTGACGAAATCGTACAGGTTTCCGTACTCTAGGCATCGTAACCGATCGTAAAGGATGTCAACATCAACATCCGCCAACGTTGATTCTTTACTGCGGCTGAAATATTCATTTTTAGAGCGTTAGTGAATTAAAAAAAAGCAGTATAAAAACCGGAATGTCCAACTGATAAGGCTGAAAATTTTTTCACTTGTTATTTACAGTAAGATAAATACATTCACCAACTTTTGTTAAAATAAAACCATTTAAACTGGGTGTTCCGATTTATATGTCACTTAGTATACTTATCTGAGATATACATATTACAACAGTAAATCTGTCAGTCTTAAGAGTAATTATGTTTTTCAACTACAGATGAGTTGGTTGAGTTGTTTGTCAGTTTTAGCACTCTTAAGTTATGCGAGCAGAAAGCCAACCCCAAATCATTGTTGTGACCTTGAAGCGACTCTCAAATACCCTCATAGAATCATCCAATCCCAGAATTTGAAATCGGCGATCGAAAATCCGTGTTGTACTCAAAATTGTACAAATGCCGTACAAACTGTGTTTTTTTAGATATTCACTGCGCCATATTGGAGGATTACAGAACATTTTTATTTGAGCTCGTGGAATTACCTTCTACTTTCTGCTTAAATTACAACTCAACACTCAACTAAACTATACTAACGAATTATGTGGAATGGCCCTTTCTGCTCTACCAGACGCAACTTTCTTCAGTTTTTCGTGAATTCGCCTGCGGCAGTTTTGGGTATCTCTTGAGTAATGGCATAATCCTAGCTCTGGCCAAAGCATGATATGGTCATTAGTATTCGTGGACAAACTAAAGCAATTTGGAAAGGCAGTTATCAATAAGGCTCTGACTATTCAACCCCTCACTCTTCCCGCAAAAGGTTGGGATACTCCCCTATAAGAAATTGCGCACAAGTATTTATCTGCAAATTTCGCTTTATGTTTATGTAAAGTAAGTAGGCAAACTTTTTTTTCCAAAGGCAACTTCATGTTATCTTGTGTTTGTTAAAAGTAAAACCAATGAAGTTTGTGCCAAAGCTTTTAGGGCATACGTTATTTGGATTTATGAATGTCAAGAATGGGGGTTCTCTGTTTAGAAGAAGGAAGACGGACGCGTTTCGTTTATGAAGGCTGTCAGCTTATTAAATAGATCGCCTGGTGGTTCCCCCACCGTCATTTCATCAGCTTCAAGCAAAGCCAGCGCCTGCTGGATGGCAATTTCACGCCGTTGCCATGCCAGGTCCTCTAATATAAATCACCGACACCCGTGGACTGGCTCTACTATATCACGATTTTAATATTTATGTCAGAATCGTTCAATGTACACTCTATATTTTCCATATTATGAACAAGTCACTTATGCCTGTACACGTTTAACAAGTTCGTTCTTAACATATTTTATATTCGTGAACGAGCAGATAAAAGAGACAGGTTATGAGCCCTAAATAATTGAATCCATGTCACATAATCACATAATAATTGTAGGACGCATGTAAGACCTCCTTGATTTTCATAGTATTTTCTCTTCTCCAGAAAAGCTGGCGGGTTTCTAGATTTCTACTGTTCCGTGTAAGTTTCAGCGCTCTCCTATTGTCAGGCTACGTTTTCTTCTTGATTTGTAAAAAAATGTCAGGCTATATTAGAGGCGATATAAATCAAAATATTGAACAATTTAATGCAAATAGGTATTTGTGACATAACCTCAAAATACAGCGCCTACAATTGTAGGAACGATTGACGATACGGTTCTAAGATGTTAAAAAAATTGAGAAAACATAACAGTGATAGAGTCAAAAGAATCTACATTTAATGAAGATATGATAGCAGGAAGCCTCGATTCTGAAGAAAATGCTGACTCATGTTAGTTTCAAGTGTGGAGGGCAGAATAAAATAGAAACGTCATAGCATCACGAGGTCTTGGTTCCAATAGAATTGCATTGCAAAATACAAACAGGCAAAGTTTAGCCAGGTGACTAACTTGACCCTAACAAAAATACAAAACTTGTCAACAGCACATATTGGAATTTTAAAACAAATTGCCATTTTTTCTCAACTACGCGAAGTCATAATTAGAATTTCAATATGACATTTCGTTTCTCGTCCTGCAGCATCAGCGTTATTTGTCTTTATAGACCCCATATTTGATTTCGCGCAGATGAATATAGTGATTAATTCTGATTCCAAAAATGAAGAAATACGTCATAGATTGGCATTTCCAAACTTTAGTTATGTCAAAAAATTTGAATTCCCTAAGTAGGCCTTGAAATTATCAGATAGTCATATGTTTTCCTGACCTTATTCGAGATGGGATTCCAAAAAAAAAAATTGCATGTTGTCATAGTTACTTATTCTCCTCTACAAGATAACGTAGTAAAATTTTCAATTCAACATTTCTTCTTTCGACTTCCATGACCAACTTTGTTCTGTCATATCGGCGCTATATTTGAATTTAGTCCATTTAAATGGACCTTTCAGTCCTAAATTCAGCGATGTATTAGTTAGCCATGAATTTTTTGTTAGATGAAAACTATAAGGAGGTATGGTGAAATTTTGTTGATGGTAACAACAACAATAAATAATCATAAATAAGCAAAAGTAAATCATAGCAGATGTTCAAAATGTAATACGTTAGGCCTGACTTATCTATGTACATTGTTCACTGCTCGATTTATGTCTCTTCTTCTCAGTCTTTTAAACTCTGTTGCTATGTTCAATTGGAGGTCTGGTCTCATATATGAAATCTGATAGTTTCAAAGTTTATCTACCTTAGGAACTCCCATTTTTCTATAATAATTAAGGTTTGATAGTGTCAATGTATGACTTACGAGAATTTTACAGTTCTGAAATCAGACGAAACAAGAGCCTAAAAGTCATATTGAAATTCTATTTATGCCATCTGGTAAGGGATAAAAATTGGCAAGGCAATAGACATTTAATTTATTGTTTAGTACCATCGGAAATAACGTAGGAAAAAACATAACAGTGATTTAGATAACTATCTGATAATTTCACGGCCCACTTAGGAAATTCTTCTTTTTTTGAAATAACTAAGGTCAATGTATGACGTATACATTTTTAGAATCAGAATTAAAAGCTCTATTGACCTGTGCAAAAATCCAATATGGCGTCAATAAAAAAAAATAAAATTGATGCTGGAGGACAACAGACGAAACGTTATACTCTATATAGAAAAAACATAAATGACACAAAAATCACGGATTTATCAACGCCCAAGTCAAATATTTCAAGAATGGGAAGGTGGATTTTTTCCAAAACTCGTCTGCCTAGCGGCGATTTGCTCAATTATGCAAGTCACACAACGTTTGGATTTGCCGTTAACAGTTATTGAGGTGTTCTGGCTAGGTAATAGGTAAACCATACTGAATTTGTATCTATATGGGAAGGGAAGGTAAAACGGCATACTTAAGAAAAAAGAGTCATACCAGTTACAAAATCAAATCATAAAACTAAAAAGTATTTCTTATTCTATCGAATGAATTGTTTAGACTTCAAACAAAACATACGAATAACAGGATATTAGATGATTACCAATCATTTGGTCTGTTCTTCCTGCATGTGAAAGTAAAACGGACTGCCGTTCAAGACAAAATCTAAATGAGATTCACATCTTTCACAAATGAACTAGCACTAGGGTTTTCGTCTTCATCGTCAACACCATCGCAATTACAGTGTGCCCACATGTTGCATATTTGACGCTGCATCTAGCCTTCGTTGGACTCTGAATATGGTGGGAGCAATAAAAACACTGTGCATCTTCATTTTTTTTTATCTGACGAACCTCTTTCTTTTCCCTTCCATTTGCCCTTAGCTCTATCCTTGCTTTTGCTTTTCTTGAATTTTTGTTTTGTATCGTCCAAAGCTAGTTTTCTTTTGATCTGATTGCCTTTAATGTTTTAAGTTGACTCGGCTAGCTCTTAAATGAAACTGAGATTCACGTCTTTCACAAATGAACTAGCGTATTCGTCTTCATCATCAATACCATCGCAATTACTGTGTGCCCACATGTTGCATATTTGACACTGCATCCAGCCTTCGTTGGACTCTGAATATAGATTCGAGCAATAAAAACACTGTGCATCTTTATTTTCTACATCTGACTAACCTCTTTCTTTTCCCTTGCCTTTGCCCTAATCTCTGCCGTTGCCTCTGCTTTTCTTGAATTTTTGTTTTGTATCGTCCAAAGCTAGTTTTCTTTTGATGTGATTCCCTTTAATGTTTTAAGTTGACTCGGCTAACTCTTAAATGAAACTGAGATTCACGTCTTTCACAAATGAACTAGCGTATTCGTCTTCATCGTCAACACTATCGCAATTACTGTGTGCCCACATGTTGCATATTTGACACTGCTTCCAGCCATCGTTGGACTCTGAATATAGATGCAAGCAATAAGAACACTGTGCAACCTCTTTCTTTTCCCTTGCCTTTGCCCTAATCTCTGCCCTTGCCTTTGCTTTTCTTGAATTTTTGTTTTGTATCGTCCAAAGCTAGTTTTCTTTTGATCTGATTCGCTTTAATGTTTTAAGTTGACTCGGCTAGCTCTTAAATGAAACTGAGATTCGTCTTCATCGTCAACACCATCGCAATGACTGTGTGCCCACATGTTGCATATTTGACACGACATCTAGCCTTCGTTGGACTCTGAATATAGATGCGAGCAATAAAAACACAGTGCATCTTCATTTTCTTCATCTGACAAACCTTTTTCTATTCCCTTGACTTTGCCCTTAGCTCTGCCCTTGCATTTGCTTCTCTTAAAGTTTTGTTTTGTATCGTCCAAAGCTAGTTTTCTTCTGATCTGATTCACTTTAATGTTTTCACGTCTTTCACAAATGAACTAGGGTCTTCGTGTTAATCGTCAACATCGTCGCAATTACTGTGTGGCCACATGTTACATATTTGACACTGCATCCAGCCTTCTTTGGACTCTGAATATATACTAAGTGACATATAAATCCGAACACCCAGTTTAAATGGTTTTATTTTATTAAAAGTTGGTGAATGTATCTTACTATACATAACAAGTGAAAAAATGTTCAGCCTTATCAGTTGGACATGCCGGTTTTTATACTGCTTTTTTTTAATTCACTAACGCTCTAAAAATGAGTATTTCAGCCGCAGTAAAGAATCAACGTTGGCGGATTTTGGTTCTTGACATCCTTTACGATCGGTTACGATGCCTAGAGTACGGAGACCTGTACGATTTCGTCAACATAGCGAGTTTGATAGGGGCCATATAGTGGGACTTCGGGAAGCTGGACTTTCTTTTCGGGCAATTGCAGTTAGAGTGCAAAGAAGCGTAGACACTGTGACCGTTTCTCCACTACCAGGTCCATTACAAATGAATGGTTTGCAGAACACGGAAGACTTATTGGCATGCGAAGTGTTTACCCACGAATGAGAAGTTTTGGCTTGTTTTCATACCGGCCACACTGGGTCCTCCCTTTAACTCGAGAACACCGACGTAATCGCCTTGAGTGGTGCAGACAACGGCCGCTCTGGGATCAGGAATGGAACAGTATTGTCTTTAGTGATGAGTCTCGATTTTGTTTAGGCATGCACGATGGTCGTGCCAAGGTTAGAAGGCGACGTGGTGAAAGGAGGAATCCACAGTTTTTTGTTGAAAGACATGTTCATCACACTGTTGGAGTTATGGTTTGGGGTGCTATAGCTTATGGTTCCAGGTCACCTTTAATCTTCATCAGAGGTAACATGAACGCGCAGCGTTATATCCACGAAGTTCTAGAACCCCATCTTTTACCCTATCTTGACACCCTGGCAGATCCAACTTTCCAACAAGATGATGCCCGACCACATGTTGCAAGAGTCACAATAGACTTCTTTCAACATAATGATGTCACATTGTTACCATGGCCACCAAGATCTCCCGATTTATCCCCAATTGAGCGCGTGTGGGATATGATGGGTAGGAGATTGCTCAATTTGCAACGTCCTCCTCAGACTCTAGAAGCACTTCGAGAGGAGTTGGTGGTTGCCTGGAATGAGATACCACAGGAGGACATTGACCACCTGATCAGAAGCATGCCTAGGCGCGTTGGAGAATGCGTAGCACATCAGGGTTCATCCACACATTATTAAAGGTCGAAGGGCTTTAAAGCAGTGCAAACATTTTGAAATTTTTATCATTTACTTATTATGCTTCATTAAGTACTTATACAAAATTTTATTAAAAATAAAACCATTTAAACTGGGTGTTCGGATTCATATGTCACTTAGTATAAATGCAAGCTTTTCTTGAAATTTTGTTTTGTATCGTCCAAAGCTAGTTTTCTTTTGATCTGATTCACTTTAATGTTTTATGTTGACTCTTTACGGTAGGGGGGATGAAGTCAATATGACTGTTTATCCCCGTTTAACATTCGATCTCTTCGTTTTTGAAGTTTTTGGAAATGGCATAACGTCTTTTGGACTAACAACGAACAAACGTTGATTCTCCAATGAACATTCATTGCCGTTACATTAGACTCCATTGGGGGTGAAAAATCTTCTCTTAGTGAGATTTGATGTTCATCATCACTGATTAGCGTTTTTCTTGTCATTGGTGGATAGAATTCTGGCTGAATTTTAAACTTTGATGGCTGAGGATCATCAATGATTGGTATTTTGTTGATTTCAGATTGGCTGTGGTTTATCGCTAGTTGCTGATGGTTGCGCATTATCATTTACCAATTTTTTATTAGTCGTTATAAAAGAAGACTGCAATGCATCCCCAAATGTTAAAGAGTAAGAATCCATTTGGCCCAGTCCGTTTTGCGTTTTGGTTAGCTATGGAAACAAACTATAATTTTGAGGCCATGGTTTCACCGATCTGATGAAAGCCATTTTCAAAACAAACAATACCTATCAGTGACTAATATGAACAAACTAAGTTAGTGATTTGGAAGACTAGATAAAAGGGACAACTGAACGAAATTCCCGTTTTTTAACTACTTACCTTGTGGTCCAAAGCAGCTTCAGAAGCACTGACCGAAAGCAAGAGTATTTTCAAAAATAAAAGACTGTTCTGTTCTACCTTATGGTGTCGTTTTGCCTTACTTTCCCCTAAGTTTCGAGCTTCGGTCTAAGCTATGCTTAATGTAAAACGACAGGCATCTGAATAGTTATGAGCTAGTATTGCCGTTGGAAATATAGTTTTTCTTGGATGTATGGGTTGAGTTTAAAATAACAAACGAAATATCATTTGTAAATACCGAAAATTCAGCGCAACCCTTACACAAATATGCTTTATAATATACATATGTAAATAGAGAAATATAAATTGCAAATGGTGGAGCGGGTGAATATGGGGAGCTGCACATCTCTCGCGTTTTGACGTACTACAAACATTTCATATACACATACATTTATCATAGGTGTATACATATATGCATGCGGTATGTGCATCTGCTTTGTTATTGAATTTCGCATTCCACGGTCGTGCCACACAGCGGAGGTACCCCAGATATTAGATTTTTCGATCAAAATAATTGTAAATGCGCTTGCACCAAACACCGCAATCTGAGGGCGCGCGTACGAGGTGTGTTCGTGAGAATCTGACGGATTTAACGCGGTTGCAGCAACAGAAAAGAGGAAAGAGTATGTGACAAAAATATTCAGTTGATGCTTAAGGAACAGCGGACTTAGTAGTATTGACGGGTATGTGATGGTTATTATTATTATTATTATTATTATGATAATTGCGATGAGCAGAGTACACAGTACTATAAGCTCATGCAGTAAATATAGTGTACGGACACGTAACACAAATACATCAAATAGAAAAAAATAAATAAAGACAGTTCATAGCTATGAAGTTTGTACACTCCTCCAGCTATTAACTGAAGTAGCACCAACCACACTTTCAGGTAAACTATTCCAGGTGTTGAATATGCGGTTGGGAAGAAACCACTGTCGGACTGTTGTTTTAAATGGCTCCTTATGCAGTTTGAAGCTGTGTCCGCGTAGATTGCTGCGCGACAGACTGTATAGATGCATGAGGTTGGTGCCCATCAAACCATGAAGTATCCTGAACGTAACTATAGGATCGCCACGAAGTCTTCGCTCAGAGAATGAGGTCAGGTTGAATAATTCAATGCGATCTTCATATCTTGGTCTTCGTGCTCCAAAAGGGATACGAGTAGCCCGACGCTGTACTGATTCGACGAGATTTCTATCGCGCAGAAGCACAGTGTCCCATACCGGGCCAGCGAATTCAAGAATTGGCCTCACGAATGTCTTGTAAATGTAGGCGCAAGTGTTGACATGGGATCCTCTCCAGCCTCCAGCATGTATAGAAGTTTCTTGGCTTTTGATGTAACGTGGTGAATATGCTCTGACCAGGAAAGGCGATCGTTGACTACAACGCCCAGATCAGTGTGGCTGGAAACACTGCTTCGATGTTGTGGTCAGAGATCTTGTATGTAAATCGCGGATTTGCCTTCCCGAGGTGAAGAACACAACACTTTGTTAGATTTAAGGGTAAAAGCCAACTGACTGACCATTGACAAACAATATGTACAGTATTGTAAATCTTGGTGTCGTCGGCATAAGCTGAACATGTGGAGGAAACCAATGCGGGCAGGTCACTTGTATACAGAAGGAACAGCACTGGC
The DNA here is from genome assembly GCA_963669975.1 of Acanthoscelides obtectus. Taxonomy (NCBI): domain Eukaryota; kingdom Metazoa; phylum Arthropoda; class Insecta; order Coleoptera; family Chrysomelidae; genus Acanthoscelides; species Acanthoscelides obtectus. The sequence continues at coordinate 113,028,505 of CAVLJG010000004.1, read as the reverse complement.
CCCAAGACAGAGCCTTGAGGAACTCCACTTGCTACATGATGAAGGTGAGACTGGCTATCACTGACGCGCATGGTTACCAACTATTTTTTTCAGTTTGACTCTAACAACCGAAAAAATAAGTGTTATTGCGATCGGTCAAACGTTGAAGTTGAAATTTAGTAGGGAAGCGATGTTTGGATTTCAAAACCTGTTTCTTATTCGACAAATAAATCACTACTTTGTTTGTATCTTATATTTCTTAGATAATTACCATTAAAGGGACATTATTTACTAAGTTTCGTTTTCTTTTTACAGTCAGTATATACAGGGTGTAAAGTTAGTAGTGGATCAACGGAAGTCAGGTTATAGTACAGGAATTATTTGCAATTTTGCGAAATTTAAAAAAACGAGATAATGAACCTTCAATCGCAATTACAAATAAAGCACTAGGTTTAGGACTAGATAAATGGTTAGTTCTAAACCATGGTTATATCACTTTTTAACAGAGCTATTAAGAAATCAACGCAAAAAATCTTAAATTCATTTTTTTGTGAACAATCTCTTCCATCACTCAACTATGGAGTGTAGTAAAAGAAATAAAGTTGTATTCCATTATTCATTTTATTGTAAAAACTATTTCAATTCATGTTGTATAAACCCTGAAAATTTCAGCTTGCTACGTTAAGTGCCTCACCTTAAAAAATCTGTAAGTTTGCGCAGGTGGGTATCTATACATGTAATTCTACGAGGGATGTCTTTTAAGTTCCGCATATAGAAACATAGTAGGCCGGGCGGATCGAACGTCAGTGCTGAATCTTAACCTCACTCTTTAGTAAACTTAAATTCAAAGTCTCACAACAATACGTGCAGTGTTCTCACTACAGTGAATTTTCAAGTGTCACCAAGTCATTAGAAAAATGGAACTCAACCGAGAACATTTTCGCGCCATAATTCCGGAAACTCAAAAAAGGTGTACAGCATTGTTAGTGGTCATCAATCGTGGATCTACTGTTATGAACCAGAAAATAAACGACAGTCGGCTGTTTGGAAGTTCCAAGGTGAAGAAAAGCTAACAAAAGTCATCCGTTCTCGAAGCGTTTCGAAAAAGATGGTCGCGACATTTGTGTCAAAAGCGGGTCATATTGCAACAATTCCTCTTAATGAGCAAAGAACTGTTACCGCGGATTGGTATAATTCCATTTGTTTACCAAAAGTCATCACCGAGCTTCGAAAAATTAACCCCGAAAGAAGAATCATCCTCCACCAAGACAATGCAAGCTCGCACACACCCCAAAAAACAAGGCAGTATTTAACGGAAGATAACGTGGAATTATTGGATCATCCTCCATATGTCATTAAGAAACTCAATAGTGCATACTTTGCAATCTTGAAACTCAAACAAAGCATCTCCCAAACAGCTCTTATAGATATCTACTACGCCTTGGCTTACCCGCATTTTAGCAATAATATAATACTATGGGGACAAGCAGTCATGAACAACAGAGTCTTCATCTTGCAGAAAAGAGTACCCAGGCTGATTTTCAATATCAACAAAAGAGACTCTTGTAAAGATATTTTCAGAACATATAATCTGCTAACATTAATATCCATCTATATATACATATATATATATATATAAATGCGCTCTCTTCGCATTTAAACATAGGACCAGTTTTATTCAAAACAGCACAGTTAACAGGCACTACAACACTAGAATAGGTTTTGACTTAAGTATACCAGTCCACGCAACAGCCCAGTTTCAGAAATCACCACTCTATGCCTGTACAAAAATTTACAATAAACTACCAATTGAGTTCCGCAGAAGCACTAATATGTTGACATTAATGAAACGTCTGAGAAGATATCTATCAGAAAAGTGTTACTACACCGTCGACGAATACCTAACTGCTTAATTTTATTTATTTATTCTTTTTATGTATTTATCAAGCTTAACGGAAAAGAAACAGTCTATTTATTGCTCCTCTTCTAGACATTTTAAGTGCTCAATTGTTTTTATTTATTTAAAATAGATTTTTTTTCATGTTCGTTAGATGTCATTAAGAATTTGTTTGTGTTTGTAATGACTCCTATTTTATTTATTTATTTGTTTATTATTTATTATCTCAATTACTGTTTTAATTAACTACCTGTTCTTTTTTGCATATCGCATACTTATGTATTGTATATGTAATGTTGACAAGTCTTATGTCATAGATATTTATGACCAAAGGACAATAAAGACTATCTATCTATCTATAGTCCCGATCTAAGTCCTAACGATTTCTTTACTTTCCCGAAAATTAAAAACAGAGTGCGTGGTCAAAGGTTCCAGTGTCCAGAAGAAGCAGTTGACGCATTCAAAAATGACGTTTTGGATCTGCCAGCAAACGAGTGGAATAAGTGCTTCGAAAATTGGTTCGAGCCCTTGCAGATGTGTATTAATCTTCGTGGAAAATACTTCGAAAACCAATAAAGTCATTTAAAACTACCCACCGTGTTGTTTTATTTCCATATGCAAAACTTAAAAGACATCCCTCGTATAGTATCCTTTGGAATAAAATCAGCGTCGGCTGGTTGTTGGGTAATCTGCGCACTCTTCACCAACCAAATCATTTATACTACAACTATTTAAAACTGTAATGACTCATACGCGTGATCAACACGTGATCAGCGCTCGATCCCGGCTTCCTTCCAGTACAGCCGTATAGCGTACGACATATGTAGTTTCTGTGGCTTTGCGGTGGTCAACAGCACAGACAGAGATGGAAATAATGGCTGATTGTTCTCCGCCGGTAGAACCAATGAAATCAAAGACGCGCCGCGACCGGCAGACTCATAGGCGTCGGCAACGCATTGGAACGTGTTTCGTTGAGCGATCGCGTATTGTGTGTTTTTATAAGAATTGTTGTGTAATTGTTATTGTTGTGGTTTCTGTGGTTACTGTTTTGGTTATACTTAACCATGGAGAGTACAAATGGCACGAGTGGAAGTACTGAAAGCCAGGAAACAAGTAGACGGCTTCGTAAAGCACTGAAGAGGGACGCGAAAGAAATCGTGCTCAACGTGTTCAATTGTCTGAACAGAACTATGTCGCAGGGAGATGCACTCGCGCATTGTGAAAGTATGACAGGCGTTCCAGAGTGGACCATTCGCAAGGTGGTGCATGAAAAGAAGAAAACTGGAGCTACTACTGATCCAAAGTTTAATTTGAAGGGACGAAATGCCGTTAAATTGGATGACGATAGCAAAATGGCGTTAAGGCGAACCGTACATTCATTCTTCTTTAGGAATGAGATACCAACCCTCAAGGTTGTACATTCAGCGATCAAGGAAAATGAAATTATACCCCAAATGAGCGTCGAGGTAATGAGGAAATCCCTGCACGAAATTAATTTTCGTTACGAAACGCGTAATCAGAAGTCAGTATTGATAGAGTGACCTGAAATAGTCGCCTGGCGTCGAAAATACCTACGCGAAATGATTGAATATAGGCGACAAAGCAGAAAAATCTATTATTTGGACGAGAAATGGGTAAATGCAGGTCACACAGTTAAAAAAACCTGGATAGACAAAAACGTAGTGAGTAACCGACAAGCAAGCATTGAAGGTTTGTCAACAGGTCTTCGTGGACCGTCAGGGAAAGGTCAAAGATTGATCGTACCTCATATTGGTAGCGATAGTGGCTTTTTAGAAGAGTGTGACTTGATTTTCGTCTTTAAGAAAGGAGGTGATTACCATGACGAAATGAATGCCAGCTGCTTCGAGAGCTGGTTTCAAGGGGTGCTTCAGCGAGTTGAGCCCAACTCTGTGATCGTCATGGATAATGCTTCCTACCATAGTCGCCGAGCCGAACGTGTACCGACTATGGGATCTCGAAAAAGTGACATGCAGCAATGGTTGCGCGAAAAAGGAATCCCGTTTGACGATTCATGTGTGAAAGCGGAATTGTATGAAAAAATTAAACAGCACAAACCTGCGAACATTAGTTACGTGACTGATGAGATGACCCGTCAATGTGGTGTCACTGTGCTGCGGTAACCGCCCTACCACTGTGAACTGAACCCAATAGAGCTCATCTGGGCGCAAGTGAAGGGTTATATTGCGCGCCTTAACACAACCTTCAAATTACCAGACGTTAAGGTTTTACTTGAGACTTCCATACAGCTAGTAACGCCCGAAGCTTGGCAGAATGCTATCCGTCATGTTGTGAAGGAAGAAACAAAAATGGGGCAGCTTGACCACCACGTCGACACCATCATAGAGCCAGTTATAGTCAATTTCAACGAGGAAAGCGATAGCGACAGTTTATTACTGTCAGATGTAAGTGGAAGCGACGACGAATAAAGGTAATTCCCAAATGTTTGACTTACAATATGTTTCAAACCACTCTTTATTAAGCATGTGACAAATCTAGTTCACCCATGTTAAACATTCATTCCCCGCCTATGAACAGCCGACTACTGGTAGTTAAGTGATGTTCACGTGAACATCGATGAGTCAATCCGACTAAACTATCGGTAGCACCACACACGAGTACTTGGCAATTTAGATTCCTCGGTAACGCGCTAATTTTGCCCGTAGAGGCGGTGCCACGCAGCAGTACATACACTTACCGGCACGATGGTTTCCTCCTGTTGCTTGTCGACAGTTCGCTCAGCGGCGGAGGTGTGCAGTTGCCGATGGTACTTTTGCGCTGACGCCGTCTCATGACCAACGCCCTCGTGTTGTTTCAAAGTCGCACTGCGTATCACTTCGATGACTGCGGTAGTTCCGGAACCCGGGACGGCCGTCGACGCCGTTTTGGCGGCGTTTTTCCGACTCGCCGATTGGTCAGCGGTATCCCGGTTGCGGTACCGGACAGCGAGCGCGCATGCTCATAGAGAAGAACATCGACGCGAAATTCTCGCACTTCTAGATAGCATTAGGGTAGCACTGGTGATGGCAAGCACGTCTGTAACAGATCAGCAAGGATTAATTGTATAGAAGGAATACAGTGAACATTTTCAAATCAAATTCATTACAGTCTGAGTACGAAATTCTTGGCAGTGACTCGTCTATGCTGCTGAAGAACCACAGTTGCCAAATTTCAAAAATAAACTTTCTTAAAATAAACTATATGATCGAAAGAACTAGTAAGAACAATTTTTCTGATAATCAGTAGAAAAAGTTCAACTGACCGAGAAGAACATCCGACGACTGGTGGTGGTTCGAGGCTCAGGAAGAAAATCGTTCTAGATGAGGATACTAAATATGCTATTCACAGACACATACATTCTTTTTTTCCAAACGAGGTGCCTAACGTACAAACAATTGCAGCTGATATCATAAGTATTCCGAAAACTTCTATGAGGGTTTTAAAAATAACTATTTATGAGTTGAGCTTTAGGTAGGCGAGGACAGGTTGTAAAAGAAGAAATTGTGATGTGGCGACGTAAGTGCGTGTGATCCACATCGATGATCCTCATGTTTAAGTTCTATAACTGAAAATTTATCCTGATATGCTTAATTAATTTGTGATGGTCACATTTTGTCTCACATAAATTATTCTCATCACACCAGGCTATTAAAGCATCAATACCCCGCTGAAGTGCAATACAATCAGCCTCAGAATCAATAATCCTGAATCATTTTAGATCATCCGCAAAGAGGAGTTTATTATTTAAACTTAAAAATTGCGCAACAGCATCAATAAATGAGGTAAACATTAAAGGGCCAAGGTATGAACCCTGAGGCACTCTCGATTTAAAGACATACTGGTACGACTTGAAGCCATTGAAAACAACATTTCTCGAAGATAACTTTGAATGCGTGCTAAAGCTGATGAATCGGATCCGTAATGAGAACCCTCATCTAAAAGTATGGCATCGGGCATTTCAGCGGCTAACTATTATTTTCTGAATTAAACGAATGAAATGCACTGGATGCTTGACTTAAGAATTTACATTACAAGGTATTATTGTATCTATGGAAACGGAGATCTCATCTCATAGTAAGATTGTTTAAAAACATATAATAATAATAATAATAAATGCCTTTATTTCCAAACAGTTCTCAAAAAAAAATCAGAAACAGAAACATGAGTATTAACCAAAAGAAAGGAAAATAAAACAAATGTCGACTGTCTGAAAATCACAAGGGGGAGTTCACTATCTACTGCTCTTCCACTTATCCCTTGAAATTGTAAGAAACATTATGCCAGTAAATACATCCATCAAGCATATACAAACATCAATATGAACAGCATGTAAGTTTTTTTAAAAATAAGATAGAAAAGTGAGAAATGTGTTTAAAAAAAAGAAAGTCTAGAATAATCTATAGATATATATACCCATACATACCGCATAAACAAACGCCAATATGGGCGACAATTAAGTTTGAAAAAAAAGAGCAAAGAGAAAACGTGGTGGTAAATTTAAAAATCTAGAATGATATATAAATACATATACGTACATTGAGCATCATATGAAAAAAAATATAAATAAAATAATGGAATACAAACAAAATAAAGTTGAAGTTCCGCAGTAAGAATAATTCTACTTTATACATTCAAGGTAAGAATCACGCAAAACCGCTTTGAACTTGTGAATTTCATATGATTTGAGGTACTGGGGGATATGATTGTATAGCTTATATACAGGGTGACTTCGAAGTTGAGTCATTTATTTTAACAGTGAGTAAATCTGATCAAAAGAAATGTTTTTTTCCTTTAACATTTTTGTGGTAAAATTACAGTAACAAAGTTATAGCCCTCTGGAAGTTTGAGTACCGCCCTGTCTCAATAATAATATTATGTGCTCGTGTTTGGCAACAACGGATATAATCCGCCTTATCGGTTCATCGCATCGGAAACAAAAAAGCGAAAGAATTTGGAACGATGTTTTTACAATTATTTCATTCAGTTGTATTGTATACAGTCAGTGTCAGTCAGTAGTGGATAGTGGTGTCTGTTGCGTGGCTCAAACGAAATGAAAAATGGCACATGTTTATGCGGATCGGTTTCCCAATCGAGTGCAACCAACCCCTCGTGCCTTTGTTAATGTAGTACAAAGGGCTCGTGAATCAGGTGTCTTAAGACCTCACAGGGGACGGCGTGCTGGTGCTCCAAGACCTCACGATCAAATACAGGTCCGCACTGAAATACTTGTCGGGAGGATACTTTATAAAACAAAGTAACATTTTTTTTCATTTTTTTTTTATTTTTACACACATATTTTGGTTTATCTTCCTTCTACAATCATTATCTGAAAATTAATGACTCAACTTCAAAGTCACCCTGTATATTATACGTAAATGATCTTTCATAAAATTTAGTTCTGTGGAATGGAGCGGTAATGTTTTGTTTCGAACGAATATTTATGGAATGGATGTCTTTTCTGAATGTTATTTTCTCGTAGAGGTAATGAGGCTGCCTGAGAGCTAAAATTTTATGATAAAAGCATATTGTGAATATCTCAAAACGACCCTTCATATTTAACCACCGGAGGTCTTTCAGCTTATGACTAACTCTTTCAAATTTTCTTATGCCATATATAAAACGTATGCATGAGTTCTGTGTTCTCTGTATTCGCGTGAATGTATCACAATCTAAACATGCAGAATAAATTGGAACACAGTACGAAAACTGTGATAAAACCAAGGTATCGCAAAGAATTCCTTTGATGTCTAAATTGAGAAAATTTCGGTGAGGATACAATAATTTTAGAACCAGATAAGATTTTTTGATACAGTTTGATATGTGCTCACGAAACCTCAGATTATAATCCATTGTTAAGCCTAAGTTTTTAACTTTATCACAGTATATTAATTTAACATTATTTATGGTTATATTTAAATTCTCAATCACATAAGAACGGTCTTTACCAAAGATCACAGCAGCTGATTTATTTGGATTTAATATTAATGAATGCTCTTGCAATCTTTTAGAGAGCTTAGTCAAGTCACTGTTTATTTTCAACTCGGCAGCTGGCCAATCTGAACTAGGAAAAGAATAGTACAACTGGGTATCATCCGTATAAACGTGTGAATTCCAAACATTTAAGGAACTGACTAGTATATATAGTGAAGAGCAATGGTCCAAGTATAGATCCTTGCGGTACACCTGTGGTAGTGGGCTTTGAACTTGATATTTCATTCTTCAGTTGTACACACTGTGATCTGCAACTTAAGTATGAATTAAAAAGTTTTACGCTGTCAGTAGACAATCCACATGACTTTAAGATAGACAGCAAGACATCATGGTTGATTGTGTCAAATGCCTTGCTGAAATCTGAGTATTAAAGCGGTAGACTCACCCAGATCATCAGCAAGTGCAGTGGTGCAACTGTATCCTGGACGAAAACCTGACTGTGTTTCAGGAAGGATACTTTGACTGTCAATATGTGTTCTTAATTGTATTTCAATAATTTTTTCAACCAATTTCGAGAGACCAGCTAGAATACTTATTGGACGAAGATATATATATATATATATATATAGATATGTATCATAATTCCCTCAATTTTGTACGTTATAAACAGCTTCTTATCTAAATACAGTCAACGAAAATTAAAAGTTCGTCAATTTTGACATAACAGACAAGGTTAAAAATCGCTTTAAAGTAATGTAGTCCCCAAACGCTCTTCATGGTCTTGTAAAGGTAGGTTCAAGCTTCAATGTAGATACTTAGCTTCCTCCAAAACAACAATTTTAATTCTTAGGCATTGAATACACCCATTCTTAGTGCTTTTCAGGCGTAAATTCGACTATAACTCATAAATGGTCAGCTTTAAAGACACGCTAATGCATGCCTGTATTGTTCAGAATAATTCAAACAAACCTAAAATAATTTGACAGGACAAAAAATATAGTTTATTAAGAAAACATTTTTAAACAAACCTGATCTGGGTTACCGTGCGAGTATACTCAACGCTTAAAAATTCGACGGTTGTTGAGGTCGCCAATTTAGAGTCAAAATCTTGCTCTACAACAGCTTGAAGACTATATTGAGATTATTTTATCCCAAACCTTGTTTCTCAGGCCAAAATTGGCGAGCTTTCAATTTTAGGGGTTAACTCCATGCGAACCGAAAATTTACCTTTTCAGAAAGCAACCGACGACACGCAACGGTTTCAATCCCGCGTAGACAACGTTCGTGTATCATCCACACAGACGGCAAATATCCAGCACGTGAAGTTTGAATGGCGAGTCGATCGCGAGTGGGCCGCGCGCGATCCGGTCCGTCCCTGTATTGGCAAGCGTCGTCCCGTGTGACTGAGCGTCGCGGCGCCCACGTCGCTATCGAACGGCGTCGGCGGCATCGCGCAACGCACGCGGGATGCGCGCCACCCATCAAAACCACTCGATGCTGATGGCCGACTCTTCGTCCTAGCTGAAGAGCCACAACATGGGATACGTTCACCCCGGCAACGCGCTCACCCCTCAGGAGTCGAATTGGAATGTTCAATTTCGAAGCAAAGCGTATGCTTTTCAGACGGACATGATCAGGTTCACGTGTGATAATAATAGAAACTAAAACTTAGCGATACCGATAAAGAACTTGCAATAACCACAGGTGGAGAAAAGTCTATCAAGTGGCAGCTCAAAACTCTACATGGAAGCCAAGACCTTGTAGACCAGGAGTTCCCAACCTGGGGGCTGCGTCCCAAGGGGGCATAGAGAGATGTCAATGGGGGGGGGGGGGTAGGAACAAAAAATAAACAAATAGCATTACGATGTAATGTTCAATTTACAGGCATAAAATTAGAAATCAAATAACATATTCACTTATTCTGTCAACCGCTGTTTCGGCGTCGTCAATCACAGTTTGTACAAGTTTCGACATGTCACACCTACCAGACGCGGGTGAGTATCTGTGACATTCATTCCCACAAACTTGCGAAAAATTTGACGTATCGATGTACATGTTTTGTTGAGAAATCTGTTTGAGTATGTCAAATTATCGTGTCACACTGTTAAAAGGCAAGTTTGTATATTTACATAGTTCAGTTAACATTTTAATTTAATTTACTAAATTGCTGATTGTATGGAGACGCGTTCATAGATCGGCCATTGGGACTTTTTTACATCACAATCAAACCAACGTGGCGGAATAATTTTGAAACGACGTACCTAATATTGATTCCAAACGTACGAGTATTTAAAATTACTATTATAATGACTACCTGCCTACAAAAATATAAATCTCCCGGTGGCCAATATACTGAATATATTACGTTTTTTAGATGAAATAATAGGCATATAATTAGTAATTACATGTAGGTATTTTGTTTATTTATACTAAGTGACATATAAATCCGAACACCCAGTTTAAATGGTTTTATTTTAATGAAAGTTGGTGAATGTATTTATCTTACTGTAAATAACAAGTGAAAACATGTTCAGCCTTATCAGTTGGATATTCCGGTTTTTATACTGCTTTTTTTTAATTCACTAACGCTCTGAAAATGAATATTTCAGCCGCAGTAAAGAATCAACGTTGGCGGATTTTGGTTCTTGACATCCTTTACGATCGGTTACGATGTCTAGAGTACGGAGACCTGTACGATTTCGTCAACTTAGTGAGTTTGATAGGGACCGTATAGTGGGACTTCGGGAAGCTGGACTTTTTTTTCGGGCAATTGCAGTTAGAGTGCAAAGAAGTGTAGACACTGTGGTTAGGTGTTGTCAGGCATGGCTTCGAGAAGGCCATACGCAAAGAGCAAGGGGCACTGGACGCCGCCGTAGAACAACAGACCGTGAAGATCGCCGCCTAAGATTATTGGCCTTAAGGGACCGTTTCTCCACTACCAGGTCCATTGCAAATGAATGGTTTGCAGAATACGGAAGACCTATTGGCATGCGAAGTGTTTACCGACATACCGGCCACACTGGGTCCTCCCTTTAACTCGAGAACACCGACGTAATCGCGTTGAGTGGTGCAGACAACGGTCACTCTGGGATCAGGAATGGAACCGTATTGTCTTTAGTGACGAGTCTCGATTTTGTTTAGGCATGCACGATGGTCGTGCCAGGTTTAGAAGGCGACGTGGTGAAAGGATGAATCCACAGTTTTTTGTTGAAAGACATGTTCATCACACTGTTGGAGTTATGGTTTGGGGTGCTATAGCTTATGGTTCCAGGTCACCTTTAATCTTCATCAGAGGTAACATGAACGCGCAGCGTTATATCCACGAAGTTCTAGAACCCCATCTTTTACCCTATCTTGACACCCTGGCAGATCCAACTTTCCAACAAGATAATGCCCAACCACATGTTGCAAGTGTCACAATAGACTCCTTTCAACAATGTCACATTGTTACCATGGCCACCAGGATCTCCCGACTTATCCCCAATTGAGCACGTGTGGGATATGATGGGTAGGAGATTGCTCAATTTGCAACGTCCTCCTCAGACTCTAGAAGCACTTCGAGAGGAGTTGGTGGTTGCCTGGAATGAGATACCACAGGAGGACATTGACCACCTGATCAGAAGCATGCCTAGGCGCGTTGGAGAATGCGTAGCACATCAGGGTGCATCCACACATTATTAAAGGTCAAAGGGCTTTAAAGCAGTGCAATCATTTTGAAATTTTTATCATTTACTTATTATGCTTCATTAAGTACTTATACAAAATTTTATTAAAAAATAATAATATTATTATAGTTTCAAGTACACGTCTCACCCGAAGGTGAACTCTTCTGTTTATACGTAGCTCATTCATTCTCGCAATTCGGTGATACAGACGACGGCAGTTTTGAATCACCGATGGAAAAACAATTATGATTTATAAACACGCCTACTATGTTCCCCAAGCGCACGTTCGTCACATTCAAGCTGCAAATACCTGCAATAACAATCGCTCTCCACCGGTGCCGCACACGTTTCGAACGAAATTCATAATTAAACAACGATTTAGAGACCAAATGAAAACAAACAGCCCATATATTAAATTAATATTGGAGTCCGGTGTTGGGTGCAAGAGAGAAAGAGATGTCTCGAAAATCGATCGGCGAACCGCTATAATTTTCACGGAAAAAATAACATTCGATTTCGATGCAGTTTGTGCTTTTATTAATTACCCATAAAGCGGGGATAAAACGCATTTCATTCGTTTTGGCTGGTCGGAGACTGAGGCCACCTTGACGGTTTAAAACAGAGTTCCCCAAACTTTTTTGTGTCGTAGACCCCTTGCCATGTTTTTCCGTGTTGGGTAGACCCCCTACTTACCTGATACTGATTTCCTGTAAATTTCTAACTGTAGTGAAATTTAGTATTAAAAACTTAAAGTAAAAACACATGTTAATTTATACATTTATTAATTGAATTTAAATTAAAACTACTCAAAATAAAATTTTGTATCTGTTATATAAAATATACGTAACATTAAATAAACAGGTGTCTGATCAATAAGTGCCCGCATTGGAAATAAGTGCCCGCATTGAAAAAAAATAAGAGGAATAAAATAAAAAAAAAAAATTAACGAATTTTAGTGTGTACCTACCCTTGAATTTTCAGAGTAATTTGAAAAAAAATATTTTCTATAAAGGGGGGTTCTTTAAAAAAATCAATGCGGGCACTTATTCCCAATGCGGGCATTTATTGGTCAGACACCAATAAACATAAAATAAACTATAAATAAAATAACATAAGCAATAAGTCAATATTTTTAGTGAGAAGGATGAACCTGATGCTTTAATAATAAATTATCAACATTTGGCGTCAATTTTGTAAGGGTTAATCTTAAATCTCCTCGGCTAATGATGTCCAGTCTGTTTCTTTTTTCGTTAGGAGATTGGTAACAGCGCTGAACCCCCTTTCCACTAGGTATGATGATGGAAAGGAAATTAAAAATTTCCTCGCTATATTCCATAATACGAGATAAGTAACGGGTATGTTGTTTTGCAGCCAGAATTGCTGATATCCGTTTTTAAACTGAACCTTAAGTTCTTCGTTTGTACTTAGTTCAGTCAGGTCCTCTTGTATTATGACATTCGTTTCTTCTATGTCACCATATGGATTAATTATCCACGATGGTATTAACATAGTCAAAATATCCTCAAACCTATATTCAAAATCTGAATAGAGGGCATTTAAATGCTGAACGTAAGTTGAAACGTCGTCTTCCTGGCAGCTTGTCTGTGACAAATTGGGGAACTGAGAAAATTTGCCCCGTCCAATATTTTGCTTCATTAGTTTAACTCTGGCAAGAAACGCTGATAAGATGGACTTTGTTTTAATCAAATTTGAATTGTCGCCTTGTAATTGCAAATTAACCATATTAAATTTTGTAAACAAATCTGTTAAATAGGCGATGTCTGTTTTCCTCTTCATTAAATTTTCTTTTAAAATTTTATCTTTAGTATCCAGAAATTCTAAAATGGTCTCAAAAATTGCAAAAAATCTTGTCAAACATAAGCCTTTCGACAGCCAGCGTTCTTCAGTGTGAAGGAGTAATTGATGAAAGTGTTCGTCATTTTCTTCACACAACTGCGCAAATAACCGCGTATTCAACGCGTTGCTTCGGATTCGGTTTACTGCATCAATAACTAAATGAAGTGATTAATGCAATCTAACACTCAAATTTTTAGCAACTAAATGTTGTCGATGGATGACGCAATGTATTGCTAACACCCCTGACACATTTTGTTTTAAATAGATTATAAATGCGCGATAACGTCCAACCATGGCAGGTGCTCCATCTGTAGCTACTGATATTATATTTGATAAAGGAATTGCTTTTTCAATGAAGTAATCCTTCAAAACATGAAATACTGATTCACCTTTAGTGTCGGTTATCAAAGTTCTTGCGAAGAGCAGTTCTTCGTAGATTTCTTGATTCCTAATAAAACGAACATATGCCAATAATAATGCTGCATTATCAGGTAAAGTGACTCGTCCAGTTGTATAGAGAAATGGGTCGTTTGCAAATAATTACATAAGAAGCTTTCAATATCAGAACTCATTTCATCAATACGTCTTTCAACAGTATTGTTGCTTAAGGGAATTCTTTTAATGATATCAGATGCAGGTTTGTGTAAAACAGTTTTTAAAACCTCTTCAACGGCTGGCAAAATTAACTTCTCTCCGATAGTATGCGGTTTTCCGGATTTTGCTATAAGTAACGAGATATTGTAATATGCCCGCAAACCATCATCATTTCTTTGTGACGTCGAAGCGAACATTCTGTCCAGTGTAGGTCTCTTCTGAGATTTATCTTTGAGTGTTTGAAAGTATTACAAATCTTTCTCTGTTTTATCAGGGTGGCATCTTCTCAGATGATCTTGCAGTTTAGATGGTTTCATAGCGTCATTGCCCAAAACTTTGTTGCATAAAAGACATATAGGCGATTGTTTGTCCGGCAATGATGGAATGAAGCCAAATTTCAAATAATCAGCACTGTACTGTCTAGATTTCTTTTTAGATTCGGACATGGCATCAGTCATCTGTGGGCAAAATTAAATTATTTAAATAAGACAGAAAACCCAGCAGCTGTATATAAAAAATATTTTTTGATTTTTCCGAAAACATTCCATAATTCGAACATCTTCTTGCAACAATTAGCTCGAATTACGGAGATTGCACTGTAATTATATTACCGATTGCTAAAACTTTCAAAAAGAAACTATTGAGGAGTACTCGTGTAATTTTGCATGATTGAATATTTAACTACTAATAACTAAAGTCATGATTGGCGTAATTTATCTATCTTTGCTAACTACGAGTACAAAACTAAAATATAATAAAAAATAATGTACTTACTTTTCTCCAGCACTCTCAAACAAAATAATACTGACTCACTATAATTTGTGTGATATACTATCTGTTTTTTTTTTTTAAATATTTTCTTACCACTTTCGTTTTCAAGATTCAGGAAACGAATAAACGTATTTGTGCCACATTCGTATTTATAGAGTGACGAATTGAACAAGTCAGTGCAAGGTAGCGAAGCTCTGAGACTGCGACTCTCAGGTTTTTACAAGTTCTAAATGTATTGCGACCACAAAGCGAATACCAACATCCTACAACTTACACAATTTTATAAACATATATAATAAATTTTTTACTTCATAGGTACTTTTATAAATAATGTACATGTTTTGATATTATAAGATAGTATGATGTAAGTAAATAGGTACTATCAGTGTATGTGTTGAGATCCGCTATCGTGGACCCCCATATTCATTTCATGGACCCCCAATTTTTTTTTCGCTGACGTAGACCCCGTGCAGGTAGTCATAGACCCCTAGGGGTCGATATAGGCCACTTTGGGAATCAAAGGTTTAAAATATGTTTTGTCTTGTAAGCAATATGGCCTATTTTAGGTTATTTACAAGTACCTGTATAGCGAAGTCATTTTAAAACGGAAATATCACTTGTGAAACATCACTAGGAAATGGAATTTTGCAAGGAGAAAATATACAGGCTTCCATATGAAAAACGGAAGTCAATGTCACTTACGGTTAAACCGAAAAGGAGATATAACTCGTGCAACTTTCCAGAAATGCCTCTTAATGACTAACTAAACATGTCTTAATCTTGGAGCGATATCTTTATTTGCAAAAAAATACATCGTGTTTCTAATTTCCATTGTCGCCCGGTATGACCGGAAGACATCCTTTGTTGTTAACTCCATTTTTGCCGACCAAACAATACGCAGAAACACATAAAGCGAGGCCTTTCTGCAATAAAGTTTCTTCATCGACTGGCCTAGATCAGAGCGAGCATATAAAAAGGAATCAGAATCTCTCGCTGCAAAACTGTCTCCGCTTCTGCATTATTAAATCGGAACACACTTAGAGTTGAATTAATAAAGTTTTCTTTCGCGCCCTAATTTGTATTCCTAGAGATTTAATTTACATTTTATAAAGGAAGAATGAAGAGGAAACTTTTAGATGGAACGGCAGGATTAATTAATTAATGTTTCATTTATAGAAAAGCTTACACGGAGCTCGCAACAAGCGATGGCTACAGGAAACTTTTTTAAAGTTCATTAGCCTAATAGATATACCGTGGGTTTCAAATTCGACGTTCACCATTGGAATCTCGGAACTTGTACGAGATGCAAAGTCGCTCAACTGGATGCATTGTTGCGTATTTAGGTAAATACAAAAATTTGGCAATTCCTTTTTTCGGAGATAATAATAATAATTTATTTACCAAATAAAATTATAAAATTGTAAACTTCAGAGATTGTTGCCACAAAGGAGTTCACACTGTGAACAAAATTAAATTCATGTTCAGACCTTTAAAAATTATAGTTTTTAAAAACCAAAGACCCAAAATTCAGTTCAGGACAAGTCAATAATTTATATAGTACAATGTAACAGTTCTTAGATCTATCACACCTCAAATATTTACATAAAACAATTCCTTTTCTCTCTCTGTTCGCGCCTACTTCCTTCTTTCTTTCTCCCTCTCCCCTTTCCGCTACAACTTGTCTGGTTTCTGAGCCACCAGACCTGACAGACTGACGAGAGACACTGACATTACAGTGACTATGACCTAAAGGCTAAGGTCTTCCGGACCGCCTTGAGAAGCAACGACGAATAGTAGCCACAAAGGAGTATCAATGACAAGTAAAAGTAATTCCACGAAAGAAATATCTTGTGTGTGGCCATCTCGTTATTGTCAATTATATATCCGCAGTTATAAATAAAGCCTCTCAAGTACTTTTTGCTAATGCACTATGTGCTTCTAACGCACGCACTGACATAATTGCGTATTACAGGATCACTGGCAGAAACGACAAAACTTACAACTCACACTGTGGCACTTTAACTGAATTCAATAATAAGTAACATGAATTAGAAACTAAACATTAAAAAAAGAGTACATCTATGGTAAAAGACAATAAACCTAAAATGACATTACAAAACTGGTAGTTGCATTTGTGTTGTGAACAATGAAGCCGAGGATATATACTAAGTGACATATAAATCCGAACACCCACTTTAAATGGTTTTATTTTAATAAAATTTTGTATAAGTACTTAATGAAGCATAATAAGTAAATGATAAAAATTTCAAAATGATTGCACTGCTTTAAAGCCCTTTGACCTTTAATAATGTGTGGATGCACCCTGATGTGCTACGCATTCTCCAACGCGCCTAGGCATGCTTCTGATCAGGTGGTCAATGTCCTCCTGTGGTATCTCATTCCAGGCAACCACCAACTCCTCTCGAAGTGCTTCTAGAGTCTGAGGAGGACGATGCAAATTGAGCAATCTCCTACCCATCATATCCCACACGTGCACAATTGGGGATAAGTCGGGAGATCTTGGTGGCCATGGTAACAATGTGACATCATTATGTTGAAAGAAGTCTATTGTGACTCTTGCAACATGTGGTCGGGCATTATCTTGTTGGAAAGTTGGATCTGCCAGGGTGTCAAGATAGGGTGAAAGATGGGGTTCTAGAACTTCGTGTTCATGTTACCTCTGATGAAGATTAAAGGTGACCTGGAACCATAAGCTATAGCACCCCAAACCATAACTCCAACAGTGTGATGAACATGTCTTTCAACAAAAAACTGTGGATTCCTCCTTTCACCACGTTGCCTTTTAACCCTGGCGTGACCATCGTGCATGAATAAACAAAATCGAGACTCGTCACTAAAGACAATACTGTTCCATTCCTGATCCCAGAGTGACCGTTGTCTGCACCACTCAAGGCGATTACGTCGGTGTTCTCGAGTTAAAGGGAAGACCCAGTGTGGCCAGTATGAAAACAAGACAAAACTTCTCATTCGTCGGTAAACACTTCGCATGCCAATAGGTCTTCCGTGTTCTGCAAACCATTCATTTGCAATGGACCTGGTAGTGGAGAAACGGTCCCTTAAGGCCAATAATCTTAGGCGGCGATCTTCACGGTCTGTTGTTCTACGGCGGCGTCCAGTGCCCCTTGCTCTTTGCGTATGGCCTTCTCGAAGCCATGCCTGACAACACCTAACCACAGTACAACTACACTTCTTTGCACTCTAACTGCAATTGCCCGAAAAGAAAGTCCAGCTTCCCGAAGTCCCACTATACGGTCCCTATCAAAACTCACTAAGTTGACGAAATCGTACAGGACTCCGTACTCTAGGCATCGTAACCGATCGTAAAGGATGTCAAGAATCAAAAAAAGCAGTATAAAAACCGGAATGTCCAACTGATAAGGCTGAACATTTTTTCACTTGTTATTTACAGTAAGATAAATACATTCATATTAAAATAAAACGATTTAAACTGGGTGTTCGGATTTATATGTCACTTAGTATATCAAGCATAGAATAGAATTAAAATGGCAGTGTCCATCATACATGAGACATAAATGTATAACATACAATTGACTAAAATAAAATATAATAAAATATAATGGAATATAATAAAATATAGTAAAATATAATAAAATATAATAAAATGCAATAAAACAATAAAAGCGAGCAATTATTCTAAGAACGGTGACTTCACTTGGATTGTGAAAGTGACATGTATAGTGTCTTGCCTTCTATAGAATCATGTATTATGCTCCTTGATATACCTTTCACCCATACTGACATTTTTTCTTGAATAAACCGATGTCTCGCATTAACTCATAATCATCAGGCATTTCGTTGTACAATTTGTTAGATGGACGAGAGAAACCGAATTTTCAGAAAAACTTTTTCATTTTTCCCTGAATTTATTTTATATGAGATTTAAGAACAAAAAAAAGTGACATTACCACTTCTTCTCCTCTACATTACTGCATAATTAGAATTGCAATATGACGTTTCGACTCTTGTCCTCAATCATTAACGTTTTTTATCGTATAAACGCGATATTGGATTTTTGTATAGGTAAACAGAATTTTTCATTATAGGCCCTTTGGCAAACCTTAGTTATTTAGAAAAAAATCCTTAGTAGGCGTTGAAATTATCAGACAGTCATTTTTTTTCACAATATTATCAGCTAAGCCTTCAGTTTGCACATGGGGCAGTGGTACCAGTAACTGAACGCTTGAGCGGATTCCAATTTCAAAGTTTCGCTTGGTGATCCCGAAACAAGATAATCATATACTTAATCCTTCCACTGTTGCTTTGGACACTAAAGAACATCTTAAATTATATAAAATAGTAGTTTGCGTTCTTAGTGGTGAGCTATAGCCATTTAAAAAAATGCACTTTCTCCAGTTTGAACCGAAAAATTGAACACGTCGCCAGTAATTGAACGCCTTAAATTATTTGAAATTCTCAGACTTTTTGTTTTCCCACGATCATTCATCTCAAATAATTTCTCCTCTGCCTAAGTATGCGATACATGACTGATGCCTCCTATTGTGTATTGCACACATGACTCAGTCTTTGGATGGGGATCTTAGTAGACTTTCTTGCAGTTTGAACAACATAAATCTTCTTCAGGAGCTTCTTTTTATCTTATGGTCGTTCGTGTTTCAGCTTCTGTTTCTGCTTTTCCCTATTCTTGATACTTTATCCTTCCGTTTCTTTGATCTATCGCCGTTCTTTTCCTTCTTTCTCCTGTTCCTTTTTTACTTTATCTTTTTTTGATCTGTTTTTCAAAGCCACGAGGTGAAGGCTATTTCTTCCACCATCTTTTAGGTCTGGCTTGGTTAGTCGATAATTTTGGTGACTGCTAGTTCCTTCACAATGATTTATTATTTTTTGGACACGAAAGGTATATTCGTCAACAATATATTATTTTATATGCATCCAGTCTCGTCATAGTTCAGTATCGTTTAAGAGAGTTATATTATTCTCTAGGCATTTTCTTATTCTCAGACCTTTTGTTTTCCCACGATCATTCATCACAAATAAGCTCTCCTCTGCCTAAGTATGCGGTACATGACTGATGCCTCCTATTGTGTATTGCTCACATGACTCAGTCTTTGGATGGAGATCTTAGTAGACTTTCTTGCAGTTTGAACAACATAAATCTTCTTCAGGAGCTTCTTTTTATCTTATGGTCGTTCGTGTTTCAGTTTCTATTTCTGCTTCTCCCTATTCTTGATACTTTATCCTTCCGTTTCTTTGATCTATCGCCGTTCTTTTCCTTCTTTCTCCTGTTCCTTTTTTACGTTATCTTTTTTTGATCTGTTTTTCAAAGCCACGAGGTGAAGGCTGTTTCTTCCACCATCTTTTAGGTCTGGCTTTGTTAGTCGATAATTTTGGTGACTGCTAGTTCCTTCACAATGATATATTATTTTTTAGACACGAGAGGTATCTTCGTCAACAATATATTATTTTATATGCATCCAGTCTCGTCATAGCTCGGTATCGTTTAAGTAAGTTATATTATTCTCTAGGCATTTTCTTATTCTCAGACCTTTTGTTTTCCCACGATCATTCATCACAAATAAGCTCTCCTCTGCCTAAGTATGCGGTACATGACTGATGCCTCCTATTGTGTATTGCTCACATGACTCAGTCTTTGGATGGAGATCTTAGTAGACTTTCTTGCAGTTTGAACAACATAAATCTTCTTCAGGAGCTTCTTTTTATCTTATGGTCGTTCGTGTTTCAGTTTCTATTTCTGCTTCTCCCTATTCTTGATACTTTATCCTTCCGTCTCTTTGATCTATCGCCGTTCTTTTCCTTCTTTCTCCTGTTCCTTTTTTACGTTATCTTTTTTTGATCTGTTTTTCAAAGCCACGAGGTGAAGGCTGTTTCTTCCACCATCTTTTAGGTCTGGCTTTGTTAGTCGATAATTTTAGTGACTGCTAGTTCCTTCACAATGATTTATTATTTTTTGGACACGAAAGGTATATTCGTCAACAATATATTATTTTATATGCATCCAGTCTCGTCATAGTTCAGTATCGTTTAAGAGAGTTATATTATTCTCTAGGCATTTTCTTATTCTCAGACCTTTTGTTTTCCCACGATCATTCATCACAAATAAGCTCTCCTCTGCCTAAGTATGCCGTACATGACTGATGCCTCCTATTGTGTATTGCTCACATGACTCAGTCTTTGGATGGAGATCTTAGTAGACTTTCTTGCAGTTTGAACAACATAAATCTTCTTCAGGAGCTTCTTTTTATCTTATGGTCGTTCGTGTTTCAGTTTCTGTTTCTGCTTCTCCCTATTCTTGATACTTTATCCTTCCGTTTCTTTGATCTATCGCCGTTTTTTCCTTCTTTCTCCTGTTCCTTTTTTACTTTATCTTTTCTTGATCTTTTTTTCAAAGCCACGAGGTGAAGGCTGTTTCTTCCACCATCTTTTAGGTCTGGCTTGGTTAGTCGATAATTTTGGTGACTGCTAGTTCCTTCACAATGATTTATTATTTTTCGGACACGAGAGGTATCTTCGTCAACAATGTATTATTTTATATGCATCCAGTCTCGTCATAGCTCAGTATCGTTTAAGAGAGTTATATTATTCTCTAGGCATTTTCTTGGATTATGCTCAGTTTTATCGCAATAAACCGTACTCCAGAAATAACTTCATCATCGTGGGTTAAGTCCTTCAACCCTTTGCCATAGATAGATAGATAGATAGATAGATAGTCTTTATTGTCTTTTGGTCATAAATAGCTATGACATAAGACTTGTCAACATTACATATACAATACATAAGTATGCGATATGCAAAAAAGAACAGGTAGTTAATTAAAACAGTAATTGAGATAATAAATTATAAACAAATAAATAAATAAAATAGGAGTCATTACAAACACAAACAAATTCTTAATGAGCAATAAATAGACTGTTTATTTTCCGTTAAGCTTAATAAATAAATAAAAAGAATAAATAAATAAAATTAAGCAGTTAGGTATTCGTCGACGGTCTAGTAACACTTTTCTGATAGATATCTTCTCAGACGTTTCTTTAATGTCAACATATTAGTGCTTCTGCGGAACTCAATTGGTAGTTTATTGTAAATTTTTGTACAGGCATAGAGTGGTGATTTCTGAAACTGGGCTGTTGCGTGGACTGGTATACTTAAGTCAAAACCTATTCTGGTGTTGTAGTGCCTGTTAACTGTGTTGTTTTGAATAAAACTGGTCCTATGTTTAAATGCGAAGAGAGCGCATTTATATATATAGATGGATATTAATGTTAGCAGATTATATGTTCTGAAAATATCTCTACAAGAGTCTCTTTTGTTGATATTGAAAATCAGCCGGAGTACTCTTTTCTGCAAGATGAAGACTCTGTTGTTCATGACTGCTTGTCCCCATAGTATTATATTATTGCTAAGATGCGGGTAAGCCGTATTAGATATCTATAAGAGCTGTTTGGGAGATGTTTTGTTTGAGTTTCAAGATACAGGGGAAATTCAAATTGTGCTATTTTATGTATAATACGACTGTGGTTTAACAATCTCAGAGAGTCTGGAAACATTATTCAGATAGGTATCACTGCCTACTATGCTACTTTAAATACTTTTTGGCCCTTTTCTCTATTTCTATAATTTACTTCTTTCTCAAGGTGCTGCCTTTTGGTGTCCGTCTGGCAAAATAGGCAGAGAAAGGTTATCCTCCAAATAATTCAAGGTGTTTTGAATTGCCACTAGACGGGTAAACCGAAATAGCCACTTTGTCTACATGAAATGCGCAGCACCGTTAAATACGTGGAGCATTAAAAAGTTTCAGTAAAAATTTCCAGCTATTTTCCGGTCTATTTCACAGTACAATACGTACTATGCATTAGGAGTTTTTAACTTAATTCCGTTGCGGTCCTTCACGAGGGTATTTTTGTCCCCCAGGAGTCGCTATATTGCTTTTTAATGACGACCGCTTCCTAATGAAAGTTTTTATCCATCTGTTTTTCCGTAGAACGAGTTGGATATCTGTGCGCCACCTATTTTAATATAATTTACAAAAAAGATGAATGTGCTGCGACTTTCACGGTACAATTCATCAATTAGTTAGTTGTACGTTTTCTGTCTGTAAAGCCGCGTACGGACGTTACCACCGAGAGAACAAGGCCTGACAACAGACGCGTGACGTCACCACGAGTAGGCCGGTCCGCCGGCCGACAGCACGGCGTGCCGTACATCAGCGCTAGTGAATAATATATACTAAGTGACATATAAATCCGAACACCCAGTTTAAATGGTTTTATTTTAATAAAAGTTGGTGAATGTATTTATCTTACTGTAAATAACAAGTGAAAAAATTTTCAGCCTTATCAGTTGGACATTCCGGTTTTTATACTGTTTTTTTTAATTCACTAACGCTCTAAACATGAATATTTCAACCACAGTAAAGAATCAACGTTGGTGGATTTTGGTTGTTGACATCGTTTACGATCGGTTAAGATGCCTAGAGTACGGAGACCTGTACGATTTCGTCAACTTAGTGAGTTTGATAGGGGCCGTATAGTGGGACTTCGGGAAGCTGGACTTTCTTTTCGGGCAATTGCAGTTAGAGTGCAAAGAAGTGTAGACATTGTGGTTAGGTGTTGTCAGACATGGCTTCGAGAAGGCCGTACGCAAAGAGCAAGGGGCACTGGACGCCGCCGTAGAACAACAGACCGTGAAGATCGCCGCCTAAGATTATTGGCCTTAAGGGACCGTTTCTCCACTACCAGGTCCATTCCAAATGAATGGTTTGCAGAACACGGAAGACCTATTGGCATGCGAAGTGTTTACCGACGAATGAGAAGTTTTGGCTTGTTTTCATACCGGCCACACTGGGTCCTCCCTTTAACTCGGGAACACCGACGTAATCGCCTTGAGTGGTGCAGACAACGGTCACTCTGGGATCAGGAATGGAACAGTATTGTCGTTAGTGACGATTCTCGATTTTGTTTAGGCATGCATGATGGTCGTGCCAGGGTTAGAAGGCGACGTGGTGAAAGGAGGAATCCGCAGTTTTTTGTTGAAAGACATGTTCATCACACTGTTGGAGTTATGGTTTGGGGTGCTATAGCTTATGGTTACAGGTCACCTTTAATCTTCATCAGAGGTAACATGAACGCGCAGCGTTATATCCACGAAGTTTTAGAACCCCATCTTTTACCCTATCTTGACACCCTGACAAATCCAACTTTCCAACAAGATAATGCCCGACCACATGTTGCAAGAGTCACAATAAACTTCTTTCAACATAATGATGTCACATTGTTGCCATGGCCACCAAGATCTCCCGACTTATCCCCAATTGAGCACGTGTGAGATATGATGGGTAGGAGATTGCTCAATTTGCAACGTCCTCCTCAGACTCTAGAAGCACTTCGAGAGGAGTTGGTGGTTGCCTGGAATGAGATACCACAGGAGGACATTGACCACCTGATCAGAAGCATGCCTAGGCGCGTTGGAGAATGCGTAGCACATCAGGGTGCATCCACACATTATTAAAGGTCAAAGGGCTTTAAAGCAGTACAAACATTTTGAAATTTTTATCATTTACTTATTATGCTTCATTAATTACTTATACAAAATTTTATTAAAATAAAACCATTTAAACTGGGTGTTCGGATTGATATGTCACTTAGTATATTATTGCAGCATATTTAATATACTCTATCTGATGTAAATAACGGATAATTCAGAAAAGTGTTTTTGGTATATGAACGCAACTTGGTGGAAAATATTAAAGTAGTTATTAACTATTTTCACCCTGATTTTCACTGATATTTCATCCAATATTACGTGCACATTAGATTAATAAGTTGATGTTATAAAAGCTTGCTAAAAATGATAAATTCTTCAATGAATAACCCCATGTTAGTCACAACCGATCAACAAAATCTCACAGGAATATGTGGGCAATTTACTATTATTATAGGCATAATATAATGCTACTTGAAAGTTATATAAAAAATGTAGTGCTTGTAGAGCAGTTGTGTCCAGCAAGAACCAATGAAGAGGTCTGAGGTAAGCTCTTGCCAGGAAAGGAATAAAGAAGATGAGTAGGAAAAAGTGTAGGATAAATGATAACAAAAACATATAAATTCAAAGTAAAATAAACAACAGAAAAAACATAACAAAGATTAACGAAAACTTAATAAAAACTCTTAGAACAAACAAATAATAACACAAAATAATAACAAAAATTAGAAAACAGAAAACAAGTATCAAAAATAACAAAATTTAGAATAACGAAAATTAAAGTGCTAAATTCTGAATATGTACAAATAAACATTTATCTACAGCTATGTAAATGTTGCGGCCTCATGTGAATGTAGTAAATCTACGTTTCTTTGCTTTATTCGCGCTTACGAAGCTGTCGTTCCTTTTGACACAATAATTTTTCAAAAATGTATTGACTGTGCAAATAACAATTAGTTTTGTAACATAATCTGGTGAATGGACTGTGCAACGCGAAAATGAAGTGTCGTGATTATTATCAATCAGATTGTTAATTATCAACTGAGAAAAACTTTATTGAAAATTATATAACTTAGCATGACAATATTAATAACTGGATCCTTTGGGAATTTTAAGCCACCTCTACTCAAATTCTGTATAATACTGTGCTTGTCTTCTATATCAATATCATCTGTGTGTGTCAAATTTTCCTTACAATGATCGCAGTGATTGTTCTTTAATAAGGCATAGCAACAGTAATCAGCTAAGTAGGTGATGACAGGGATTTCATCCTTTATACTATCAATATCAGACTGTAAAATTTCAATTTCCCCGAAAAAGTGGTAATCATTAAAATTGTGTGGAATTTCATCTATTTCCAAATCACCATTTTCACAGAATTTATCTATTTGTATATCACCATAGCGAGTTCGTAACTTTTTCTGAGATTCATATAACTGACGAATTGATATATTATATTGACCCCCTGCCAGTTGACGATACTTTTTTGTCATATTGTATAATAGACTATGATGAATTTTAGAAACAGGACAGATTTGAACAACTTCTTTGAAATTGGAGTAGAAGCTTGAAATCATAAACACCTGGGTTGTTGTAGCTAATGAAGTATTATTAATTGACGTTCCAACAATATTACCCCCTTTGAAATCTAAATATGGCTAAACGTGTATTTCATCCATCAATAAAATCATGTGCTCCTCACCAGGTTTCACAAATCTGAAAAGGTTTTTTGCATAGCCTAAAAAATTATATCTCTCATCGGGAACTGGATCCACCATCAATGTATATATTACAATTTGACTTCAAAGTATTTTAGTGTGGTAAAATAAGTGCTCCATGACTCCTAATAGATCTATATGAATGTGAACTGATTGTATACAACATAGAGCAAAGCACTATTGTTTCTGATGAGTAACTGTGCCTGTTTTTCTGACTAATAGTGAGCTTCAGTTGCTCACAAATAAATTGAATGACAGTGTGGGTCTCTTCATCTGTGCTATTTAAAATATTGTAAGCATGGTTGATAGTGGCTCTGAACTGGTCTTTACCTGAACATTCCCTCGAAGCATCTGCATTCTCAGAAAGAACATGCAGAACATCATCCAAGTGGTGTATATTAGATAATAAAAATGGAGTTTTAATATTACCTGAGTTGAGTAACAATTCTTGGGAGTAGATATACGTTTTTACATTGAGATCTTTATTACAGAGTGAGTTATGATGGGTGCTGGTTTATATACTTAAACAAAGTAACTTTATCCTGATCAATTTTTTGCAACCCATATGGACATTGCCATGAACTAAAAATTGTGAGAAAGTCTGAATAATTTTGAAAACAAGTAGATTTTTGATATGAGGAACAATCATCAATGCTAGTTTGCAGTGCTTTAAGTAGTTGTTCTTGTTCCTTGTCCCTCAATTTCTCATCTCGGCTTCTTCTGCTTGATATGTCCTTTGAAAGGTATTTTGGACAATTTGCAAAGATACTTGGAATTACATCTGCCTTTAATTTTGGATACTTAAGGGGTACAGTAATGGCCCTACCTGTCTTTTCGTCATGGAAGGTGGATTCCCAAATGATGCTGTCCTCAGCAAAGTGCAAATTGCATACTCGGGTGTTTTTTGTAACCACTAAATCACTACGAGGGATTGCATTGAGCCATCTTTTATGAAAATACGTAAACCTTCGAACCGTTCCCGTAATTACCGACACAATTAGGAACGCAGCACTTGTAAGACATTTTGAAAACTTATCTGAACAATCGCGAGACACAAATATAAGTTTAAAACATCAATAAATTTGAGTTTACATAGCATAGAATAGAGGCTCAGAATGTGAGGTTAGTTGGCAAGGTTGCCACATATTCCAATTTTGAATGGAATATTAGACTTCACAAGTGACAGATTGAACGTAATATCGAAAATGTATTCTTGACATACTGAGGCGGATCAGAGAGAACAGTCACATCATCACTGAAGCTGCGCAGGCCCCGAGTACATCTTGCAAATTCGCCCACAGAGAGGTACAACTAATTAGTATAGATTTCGATACTGCTATATCAAACTTAGATATGACACCCCAGAGAAATGGTGGCGCGGTTTTCTTGCCAGCCAGGCATCGCGAAACTCCATAAGAACATGCATAGGCCTACTCAGCGTGACGTCAAAGGCTTTTCGGAGCCCAGTTGTTTGGCCTTGTACTCTCGGTGGTAACGGTACAGACCGAAAATCCAACGCAAGCACATTGCCGTTTGTTGTTGGAAGGTATTGAAATGCACTCGTCTACACCTAAATTTAGTCTCGAGTTGGACCGAGTTGTGTTAAGTTCGGTACTGATATCGTAGCGATGAGTCTTCTCTCATCGAACGCAGACAAACGACTAAATACTAGAAGCCCAAAAAATCCTGACCAGACCAAATCAAACCTCCTTTTAATGTACCGATCAAGGAGCGAACGCGATCGAACGCCAACGCCGACCTTGGAAACAGTCGGCTTATGTTGACACACACCGATTCGAACACCTCCAAATCTTTTGTGTCATAAATTTAATAATCCTCAAGTTGTCAATGTTTTTGCATTACTTTGAGCAATTTTTGTGTGCTTTACGAACGACGAAACAGCAGTAGCAGAAACGGTTCACGCGACTCCATATCCAAATCGAGTTGGTAGTTTTGGCCTACGTTTCGACGGCAACGAATTGGAGAAACACAAAAAAAATTATGTTTTGGGACTTTTTGAGCGCCGCCGAAAACCTACCAAAAACTGGATTTTAGCGTACAAAGTTAAACATTGCAATGTTTGCGGAATATAGATTTGCCGTAGATTACAGCTGTACACAAACACATCCTCACAGCCAGTTAAATCATGCTTTTAAATAAAATCCCAGCGCAACGTCCGTCGTGTACATATGAAAATGCTCATGTTTATTTTGCTGCTAAAAGCTCGTGCAAATGTGTTTTCCTGTAATCACGTTGGATTGCAACATTTTCATCTAAAGTCTAAATAACGTGCCGACGCAGAGCTTTCAGGTGATATTTAATAAATTACCAGGCTGTTATTCGTTCTGCTAACGCACCACGGCTGCAGAATGATGAAAAATCAATTCAGCTCCGATTGAACGTTAGATTAATACTCACATATTTTATTTCGTCGTTTTCAGTCAACCGGGCACAACAACTTCACCGAACACGATAGAGCAGATCTATGATTTACATAAAAGTTTAATATTTTCAATTTGTTACCCGCATGAAAGATATCAGTGTACATATACTAAGTGACATATAAATCCGAACACCCAGTTTAAATGGTTTTAATTTAATAAAATTTTGTATAAGTACTTAATGAAGCATAATAAGTAAATGATAAAAATTTCAAAATGATTGCACTGCTTTAAATCCCTTTGACCTTTAATAATGTGTGGATGCACCCTGATGTGCTACGCATTCTCCAACGCGCCTAGGCATGCTTCTGATCAGGTGGTCAATGTCCTCCTGTGGTATCTCATTCCAGGCAACCACCAACTCCTCTCGAAGTGCTTCTAGAGTCTGAGGAGGACGTTGCAAATTGAGCAATCTCCTACCCATCATATCCCACGCGTGCTCAATTGGGGATAAGTCGGGAGATCTTGGTGGCCATGGTAACAATGTGACATCATTATGTTGAAAGAAGTCTATTGTGACTCTTGCAACATGTGGTCGGGCATTATCTTGTTGGAAAGTTGGATCTGCCAGGGTGTCAAGATAGGGTAAAAGATGGGGTTCTAGAACTTCGTGGATATAACGCTGCGCGTTCATGTTACCTCTGATGAAGATTAAAGGTGACCTGGAACCATAAGCTATAGCACCCCAAACCATAACTCCAACAGTGTGATGAACATGTCTTTCAACAAAAAACTGTGGATTCCTCCTTTCACCACGTCACCTTCTAACCCTGGCACGACCATCGTGCATGCCTAAACAAAATCGAGACTCGTCACTAAAGACAATACCGTTCCATTCCTGATCCCAGAGTGACCGTTGTCTGCACCACTCAAGGCGATTACGTCGGTGTTCTCATGTTAAAGGGAGGACCCAGTGTGGCCGGTATGAAAACAAGCCAAAACTTCTCATTCGTCGGTAAACACTTCGCATGCCAATAGGTCTTCCGTGTTCTGCAAACCATTCATTTGCAATGGACCTGGTAGTGGAGAAACGGTCCCTTAAGGCCAATAATCTTAGGCGGCGATCTTCACGGCCTGTTGTTCTACGGCGGCGTCCAGTGCCCCTTGGTCTTTGCGTACGGCCTTCTCGAAGCCATGCCTGACAACACCTAACCACAGTGTCTACACTTCTTTGCACTCGAACTGCAATTGTTCGAAAAGAAAGTCCAGCTTCCCGAAGTCCCACTATACGGCCACTATCAAACTCACTAAGTTGACGAAATCGTACAGGTCTCCGTACTCTAGGCATCGTAACCGATCGTAAAGGATGTCAAGAACCAAAATCCGCCAACGTTGATTCTTTACTGCGGCTGAAATATTCATTTTTAGAGCGTTAGTGAATTTGAAAAAAAGCAGTATAAAAACCGGAATATCCAACTGATAAGGCTGAAAATTTTTTCACTTGTTATTTACAGTAAGATAAATACATTCACCAACTTTTATTAAAATAAAACCATTTAAACTGGGTGTTCGGATTTATACGTCACTTAGTATATTTCATACACAATTTAGCATGCGAGCTGAACCCTGTAACAAGCCACTGCCTTCTAGAAGGATCACAAGTCTTGTTAATGTCACTTCACCACCACTACGTGTACCTCCAGGCCTTGTTTGTGTTACACATTTCAGTTCTATGGCATGTGAGCTATCGGTGATCTGGACTCCCTCCAAATCTCTCGTCGGAGTCGTCGCTCGTCTTATTTTCTCCACGTCATCGGAGTAGATCAGCTTGTCACTGTGAATTCCTGCATGTAGAGTGCTGTCACCAGGAAAACCATGGATCAGATTGTTCGAACAGGTAAGGAGATCGTCGATATGTGAGAGGAAAAATGTCGCAGCCAAGGCCGATCCCCGGGGAACATCCGCGTTGACATTGAGGGATGAAGCGGAGAACCCGTCAATTACGACGAATATCTTGTAGCCATGGTGGAAGTCAGCCACCCATCTACAAAGCTTCTCTGAGAGGCCATAGGATGGAAGGTTGAATAAGACGTCAGCATGCCGCAGTTGATCGAATGCTGTCGTGATATCAATTACAGGCCTGTATGTTAAAAGGTCGGTCTTAGATCCTTTTTTTTAAGATAGTTTGGACATGAGCAAATTTAAAGTTTTCTGGGCTTCGCAAGACATCTGGAAGAGACGCTAAAGAACTGGATCTCTATCGTCAGTATACGAAACAGCTATTTATGGCTGTCCGTCTGTCGTTGGACGAAAGAAAGCTATGGTACTTGTTTGTGAGAGAGAGTAAGTTCAACTCGCATGAGAAACGTTGTAATACTTAATTTAGGATCTCTAAACACTTGTCATTAAATAAATAACTAGCACATCTTCTTTGTATCAAGACCTCTAGGCATATCTAGGTGATGATTCCAGGCCAAGACAGGTCTAATAAAGATCTACATCCTAAGTAATAAAGAAGTAAATAGAGACCAAAATAATTGTATGCTGTTGATACCTCAATTAGGACCTGTCACATTAAATTAATTAAATACTATGTTTCTCTTCCAGACAATTATACTTATGCACTTACGTTAGTTTGGAAGATTTCGTTCTCTTGAGTCTTGCTTTGATGCCAGTGTTGTGTAGAAGATAAAGCGCCTCCAGATGGACGTACTGATGAAGCAGTTGTTCATGTTTTTAACTCGTCTATGATACCAAGATTATGCTGTATCTCGCCATTCCTTTATTCTGAAAGCTCAATCTGCTTAAACATACACTTACTAGAAAGTACTCAACGTAATACTCCATAGGTCCAGACTGGTTATAATTCGAGGGATGTCTTTTAAGTTTTGCATATGGAAACAAAACAACACTGCACGTATTGTTGTGAAACTTTGAATTTAAGTTTACTAAAGAGTGAGGTTAAGATTCAGTACTGACGTACGATCGGCGGGGCCTACTATGTTTCTATACGCAAAACTTAAAGGGCATCCCTCGTATTTGTTCCAAGTCAAATGCTCAAATATTGTCCATCAGCCATACCTCATATTCTTAAACTTCATGTTCAATTTTTGTTTTATTTGTGATATTACCTGACACCTAGGGTGATTTTCAGATAGTTACGAATTTGCTTACCACACGTTCACTGCCTGTTATTCTCCTGTTTGTAAATTTTACGCAACATATTTTGATCAAATGCATTTTATGTTACACTCCAGTTGTCTACAGAAGCAGCTATTTTTGTATACAGGATATTCGTTTGAAAACTTCATACGATTTATCTATCGGAAATCACTTGTTAAGAGAAGAAACGTCAAGCCACGTCAAAAGATTTGTCAAGGGGGACAACTTTTTAACCGAAAAATACTTCACCGCCTTTCACCCTCTGCCCCTTGGAAATATTAAATGGTAAGAGGTATCGATATACAGGGTGACTTTGAGGTTGAGTCATTAATTTTCAGATAATGATTGTAGAAGGAAGATAAACCAAAATATGTGTGTAAAAATAAAAAAAAGTTAAAAAAATGTTTACCTTGTTTTATAAAGTATCCTCCCGACAAGTATTTCAGTGCGGACCTGTATTTGATTGTGAGGTCTTGGAGCACCGGCATGCCGTCCATATGTGAGGTCTTAAGTCACCTGATTCACGAACCTGTTGTACTACATTAACAAAGGCACGAGGGGTTGGTTGCACTCGATTGGGAAACCGATCCGCATAAACATGTGCCATTTTTTATTTTGGTTGAGCCACGCAACAGACACCACAATTCACCACCGACTGACACTGACTGTATACAACTGAATGAAATAATTGTAAAAACATCGTTCCAAATTCTTTCGCTTTTTTGTTTCCGATGCGATGAACCGATAAGGCGGATTATATCCGTTGTCGCCAAACGCGAGCACATAATATTATTATTGAGACAGGGCGGTACTCAAACTTCCAAATGGCTATAACTTTGTTACTTTAATTTTACCAGAAAAATGGTAAAGGAAAAAACATTTCTTTTGATCAGATCTACTCACTGTTAAAATAAATGACTCAACTTCGAAGTCACCCTGTATACTCGAGTACAGCTTGTTTGAAAGGTCTTTCAAAGTCCTTTATTTTGACGTTTGTTTTTTTTAAATCGGTCAATTCGTTTTGAAGAAAATTAGAAGAATCTTTATTCATCTTAATTTGTTCAAACAGAAGACAAAAACACACGAAAATATCACTTTTTATTTTAACAAGTGTCCAAAATGCTGCCCGTTTTTGACCAAACAATGATATAAGCGATGTTCAAACTCCTGACGGACATTTTCAAAGACATGTGGGATATCATTGTAGCTTTCGACTATACGTTGACAAACTTGATCCAAGCTTTCAAACATAATAGATTTCAAATTGGCCCATAAAAAGTCTGTTGGCGTCAAATCAGGCGATCTAGCATGCCATTATATTGGCCCTCTTCGCCTTATCCATTTATCTTCAAATGAAAAACATTCTAACATCCCTACCGTTAATAACAACCAGGAAAATTACAAATCTTTTGTCGACAATTCAAAACTAATATCAAATGTCCAGCAAGAATCCTGGGAACAATTATACTCTATAAATAATATAGACAAAGCAACGGGACAGAAAATAAAAAAACTGATAGATATTAGTACCAATAAAGTAATAATTAGTCACAGAGAGAAAAGCAGAAATGCCTGGATTACCAAAGGATTAATAACATCGGCAATAGAAAAAGAAAGACTATATAATGTAATGAAACTAACGCCAACTACAGAGAATACCGACTGCTACAACCAATATAAAAATAAATTTATAGAGCGTGTAAGGCAAACCAAACGAAAACATTACCTAAATAAATTGAATAATAACTTAAATGATCCTAAGCGGCTTTGGACTACTATTGATGAGATTACTGGGAAAACAAAATTTAAAGAGTGTGTCACTGAGTTAAATACAACATCGGGAACAGTATTAAAAAATACTCAACAGATATGCGATGAATTTATACAATTCTTTACTGACAGGCGAAAATTTAGCAAGTAATATACAAGCAAATGTACAAAATACTCAGCCTCCAAAAAGAACTTTGAGCTCATTTATTTTGGATAAAGTCGAGCAATGTGAAGTATACACCAGTGTTATGTCCTTAAAAAATCGGAAAAGTCCTGGGTTCGATGGTATTAAAAGCGAGCATTTGAAAATTATAGCCGAGGACATAACAGAACCACTCACTTACCTAATCAACAGATGCTTTGAATCTGGCATATATCCCTCAATTTTAAAAAAGGTAATATAATACCGATACATAAATCAGGAACAAAAACAGATGTTAACAACTATAGACCAATATCAATAATATCCAGTGTAGCAAAGGTTTTTGAAAAAGCTTTATCTACTAGAATGATTCGATACCTCACAAAATTCAAAATTTTAAGTGAAAATCAATATGGATTTACAGAAGGGAAGGCTACATCGGACGCAATAACTAATATTGTAAATCAAATACATCAAAATATTGATAACAGAATCAATCTGCATTTTTGTTGATTTAAAGAAAGCTTTCGACACAGTTAATCACAAATTATTATTAGCAGCATTGGAGAGAATTGGTTTCAGAGGAAACGCGTACTCACTGATCGAAAGTTATTTGTCAAATCGCCCACAATCTGTGCAGATATCAGGATCATTTAGTAAAGAAATGTATATTAAGTGTGGTGTCCCACAAGGAACTGTCTTAGGTCCGCTGTTATTCAATATATATTTAAATGATATTTTCCAAATTAATTGTGTTGGCAAAATAACTAGTTTTGCAGATGATCTGCAATATTATATGAAGGTACTGACTGGTCTGATCTGAAAAATGTAATTGAAAATGATTTTATCAAAATTATTCGGTGGTTTAACAGTAGATAATTAAGCATTAACTACTCTAAAACACATTTTTTACCATTTGGATCTTATGCTAAACATCTACCAAATTACACAAATTTCTCCTTCAATATTAATGATCAAAAAATGCAAATTAATAGAGTGCCCAACATAAAATACCTTGGAGTGGTCTTGGATCCTCACTTACGATGGGACATCCATGTCAATTATAATTTAAAGAAAGTTAGATCTGTATCCAGAAAATTAAATACCTTGGGAATATATTGACAGAAAAATATCTTCGAACATTATACCATGCACTGATTGAGCCTCATCTCACATATGGTATATTAGCATGGGGAGCTGCATGTTCCTCACATATCTATAATTTAGATGTTTTTCAAAAAAGTATTCTAAAAATGATATTTAAAAAGCCGAAACTTTATCCCACTGAAAAATTATACGCAGATGTTCGAATGTATGATATAAGACAGCTTTATTTCTTACACAGTATCACTCACTACCATAAATTTGTAAACACCGACCAAAAAATTAAACATAATCATTATACCAGGTACAAAATTCGTGGCACAGTAGTTCCTCAACCGCATAAATCTATAATGCAGCGATCATATCTCTATTTAGCGCCTAAATTTTATGAAATTATACCTAAAGACCTAAAAGATTTACGTTTCGGAAATTGTTTCAAAAGAAATTTAAAAAAGTGGCTACATTCTATATCTAGGACTGAAATTCATAAACTCATAAATACGAACATCAACTAAATGCATAATCTACTGTAGCTAATTTTTGTCCTTTTTTGTCATTTGCATTCTACAGTTTCAACTTAAATTATTGGTCCATGTACAGGCGATGCCTTCTATTGGGCCTGATTTGATTTTATATTTATTTACTCATATTGTTTGTTATCTTTGTACATTGAGTGAATAAATATTATTATTATTAAAAAAAAATATTATTATCTGGAAACTCGTTGACTACCCACTGCCAAACCGGAAGAACATAGTACTTTGTTGAACGTTTATAAGCAATCGTTTAGAGAGCACAGACCACAGAAGAAAAATGGATGGATGCATAATCTATCATTGGGCGATAGTTTTTTAACATCACAGTCTCTGATAAATTTCATCTTCTTTCAACAAACTGTAGTCGGGAAGATTCAGGTGCCTCGCTAGAGAGCTTCTCGACATTTTTTGATTAACAAAACAATGAGTTAATTATTGTATAAACATCTAGTAGTTATCTAAACTGCCGATCGGATAAATCAATCTAATCAGGTCCGTCGGGCGGAATGGGCTCAATTAGTTTATCGCTCCGAAAACTTTTAGAGCGGGTAGCGTGAGCACCGTGCTTTGTAATTTGCATAAATTCTAGCGAACCTTTCGCACTATAACGATAACAATTATGATAAACAGCGGCAGCCAATTTATAGCAAGGTAACGCTACCATCGACCAGATAATCTCACCAAAATGAAAACTAGTCATCGACATACTGCTTCAGATATGAGCATTTGTTATATTTATTTTGAACTTGGTGACTAAGGGCGTTAACTGCCCTAACAGTTCTAAACTTCTACTCATTAGGTTCTTTGATCAACCAATAGGACAGTGACATTCAATACAATCAGTGTGTATAATGATCGGCTTAGAAAGGCCATAACGAACATCTGCGCGTCGAATTAGGAAAAATGATAAGTTTGATTTAATACAAGCAGTAAAATCTCCTTGGGCTGAAAAGCCACGGGCCCGACTGAAAGTGTCTGTTCAAGAGAGGGTGGTCGCATAAAAAAAATACAACAAAAAACGTGTTTGGCCACCTCCTTGTCTTTGGCCCACATCTGCGATTATATCTACCTTTTCGTAGCTCTGCCTATTGCGTTGTACAATTAGTTCACCAGGAATTGATGTTCAAAATGTATCTATAGTGAAAATCCTCTTAACGGATACCAAAGGTTCTCAACCGACTTTCATATAATTTGCATTGTATTAACTCTCTCTTGGACGAGCATTCTCCTGAACGGACGCGAATACGAGAAGTGAAAACAATAAGTAGAAATGTATGTCGCTCGGGTTACCAATCCATATATTTCTGCTCCTATGCCTTTATTGCGTACAAAGTTGATTCATACCGAAGTGTTAAATATATTAGAAACGCCTGCCAATCCTAGTATTCAGGGTTGCTATTACTTTGTTGTTTCTAGACTGCCCAATGCATGTCATAAATAGTGAGATTTCCGTATTAAATATGTGAAAAATGCCTATCAATACTAGTACAGTGGACACCTCTTTTAAACGGACAATTCCTCATGGTCTCGACCGACTTTCATATGATTTTGCATTGTATTTAGTCTCTCTTGGGCGAGCATTCTCTTGAACGGAAGCGGACACGAGAAGTGAAAATAATAAGTAGAAATGTATGTCGCTCGTGTTACCAATCCATATATTTCTGCTCCTATGCCTTTATTGCGTACAAAGTTTATTCATACCGAAGTGTTAAATATATTAGAAACGCCTGCCAATCCTAGTATTTAGGGTTTCTGTTACTTTGTTGTTTCTAGACTGCCCAATGCATGTCATAAATAGTGAGATTTCCGTATTAAATATGTGAAAAATGCCTATCAATACTAGTACAGTGGACACCTCCTTTAAACGGACAATTCCTCATGGTCCCGACCGACTCTCATATGATTTTCATTGTATTTAGTCTCTCTTGGGCGAGCATTCTCTTGAACGGACGCTGACACGAGAAGTGAAAACAATAGGTAGAAATGTACGTCGCTCGGGTTACCAATCCATATATTTCTGCTCCTGTTCCTTTATTGCGTACAAAGTTGATTCATACCGAAGTGTTAAATATATTAGAAACGCCTGCCAATCCTAGTATTTAGGGTTTCTGTTACTTTGTTGTTTCTAGACTGCCCAATGCATGTCATAAATAGTGAGATTTCCGTATTAAATATGTGAAAAATGCCTATCAATACTAGTTACAGTGGACACCTCCTTTAAACGGACAATTCGTCATGGTCCCGACCGACTTTCATATGATTCTCATTGTATTTAATCTCTCTTAGGCGAGCATTCTCTTGAACGGACGCGGACGCGACAGGTGAAAATAATAAGTAGAAATGTACGTCGCTCGGGTTACCAATCCATATATTTCTGCTCCTGTTCCTTTATTGCGTACAAAGTTTATTCATACCGAAGTGTTAAATATATTAGAAACACCTGTCAATCCTAGTATTTAGGGTTGCTATTACTTTGTTGTTTCTAGACTGCCCAATGCATGTCATAAATAGTGAGATTTCCTTATTAAATATGTGAAAAATGCCTATCAATACTAGTACAGTGGACACCTCCTTTAAACGGACAATTCCTCATGGTCCCGACCGACTCTCATATGATTTTCATTGTATTTAGTCTCTCTTGAGCGAGCATTCTCTTGAACGGAAGCGGACACGAGAAGTGAAAATAATAAGTACAAATGTATGTCGCTCGTGTTACCAATCCATATATTTCTGCTGCTATGCCTTTATTGCGTACAAAGTTGATTCATACCGAAGTGTTAAATATATTAGAAACGCCTGCCAATCCTAGTATTTAGGGTTGCTATTACTTTGTTGTTTCTAGACTGCCCAATGCATGCCATAAATAGTGAGATTTCCGTATTAAATATGTGAAAAATGCCTATCAATACTAGTACAGTGGACACCTCCTTTAAACGGACAATTCCTCATGGTCCCGACCGACTCTCATATGATTTTTATTGTATTTAGTCTCCCTTGGGCGAGCATTCTCTTGAACGGATGCGAATACGAGAAGTGAAAACAATAAGTAGAAATGTACGTCGCTCGGGTTACCAATCCATATATTTCTGCTCCTGCTCCTTTATTGCGTACAAAGTTGATTCATACCGAAGTGTTAAATATATTAGAAACGCCTGCCAATCCTAATATTTAGAGTTGCTATTACTTTGTTGTTTCTAGACTGCCCAATGCATGTCATAAATAGTGAGATTTCCGTATTAAATATGTGAAAAATGCCTATCAATACTAGTACAGTGGACACCTCCTTTAAACGGACAATTCCTCATGGTCCCGACCGACTCTCATATGATTTTCATTGTATTTAGTCTCTCTTGGGCGAGCATTCTCGTGAACGGACGCGGACTCGAGAGGTGAAAAGAATAAGTAGAAATGTACGTTGCTCAGGTTACCAATCCATATATTTCTGCCCCTGTTCCTTTATTGCGTACAAAGTTGATTCATACCGAAGTGTTAAATATATTAGAAACGCCTGCCAATCCTGATATTTAGAGTTGCTATTACTTTGTTGTTTCTAGACTGCCCAATGCATGTCATAAATAGTGAGATTTCCGTATTAAATATGTGAAAAATGCCTATCAATACTAGTACAGTGGACACCTCCTTTAAACGGACAATTCCTCATGGTCCCGACCGACTCTCATATGATTTTCATTGTATTTAGTCTCTCTTGGGCGAGCATTCTCGTGAACGGACGCGGACTCGAGAGGTGAAAAGAATAAGTAGAAATGTACGTTGCTCAGGTTACCAATCCATATATTTCTGCTCCTGTGCCTTTATTGCATACAAAGTTGATTCATACCGAAGTGTTAAATATATTAGAAACGCCTGCCAATCCTAGTATTTAGGGTTGCTATTACTTTGTTGTTTCTAGACTGCCTAATGCATGTCATAAATAGTGAGATTTCCGTATTAAATATGTGAAAAATGCCTATCAATACTAGTACAGTGGACACCTCCTTTAAACGGACAATTCCTCATGGTCCCGACCGACTCTCATATGATTTTCATTGTATTTAGTCTCTCTTGGGCGAGCATTCTCGTGAACGGACGCGGACTCGAGAGGTGAAAAGAATAAGTAGAAATGTACGTCGCGCGAGTTACCAATCCATATATTTCTGCTCCTGTTCCTTTATTGCGTACAAAATTGATTCATACCGAAGTGTTAAATATATTAGAAACGCCTGCCAATCCTAATATTTAGGGTTGCTATTACTTTGTTGTTTCTAGACTGCCCAATGCATGTCATAAATAGTGAGATTTCCGAATTAAATATGTGAAAAATGCCTATCAATACTAGTACAGCGGACACCTCCTTTAAACGGGCAATTCCTCATGGTCCCGACCGACTTTCATATGATTTTCATTGTATTTAGTCTCTCTTGGGCGAGCATTCTCTTGAACGGACGCGGACAGGAGAAGTGAAAAGAATAAGTAGAAATGTACGTCGCTCGGGTTACCAATCCATATATTTCTGCTCCTGTTCCTTTATTGCGTACAAAGTTGATTCATACCGAAGTGTTAAATATATTAGAAACGCCTGCCAATCCTAATATTTAGGGTTGCTATTACTTTGTTGTTTCTAGACTGCCCAATGCATGTCATAAATAGTGAGATTTCCTTATTAAATATGTGAAATATGCGTGTCAATACTAGTACAGTGGACACCTCCTTTAAACGGACAATTCCTCATGGTCCCGACCGACTCTCATATGATTTTCATTGTATTTAGTCTCTCTTGGGCGAGCAATCTCGTGAACATACGCGGACACGAGAAGTGAAAACAATAAATAGAAATGTACGTCGCTCGGGTTACCAATCCATATATTTCTGCTCCTATGCCTTTATTGCGTACAAAGTTAATTCATACCGAAGTGTTAAATATATTAGAAACGCCTGCCAATCCTAGTATTTAGGGTTGCTATTACTTTGTTGTTTCTAGACTGCCCAATGCATATCATAAATAGTGAGATTTCCGTATTATAAATAATACTAGTACAGTGGACACCTCTTTTAAACGGACAATTCCTCATGGTCCCGACCGACTCTCATATGATTTTCATTGTATTTAGTCTCTCTTGGGCGAGCATTCTCTTGAACGGACGTGGACACGAGAGGTGACAAGAATAAGTAGAAATGTACGTCGCTGGGGTTACCAATCCATATCTTTCTGCTCCTGTTCCTTTATTGCGTACAAATTTGATTCATTCCGAAGTGTTAAATATATTAGAAACGCCTGTCAATCCTAGTATTTAGGATTTATATTACTTTGTTGTTTCTAGACTGCCCAATGCATGTCATAAATAGTGAGATTTCCGTATTAAATACGTGAAAAATGCCTATCAATACTAGTACAGTGGAAACCTCCTTTAAACGGACAAGTCCTCATGGTCCCGACCGACTATCATATGATTTTCATTGTATTTAGTCTCTCTTGGGCGAGCATTCTCTTGAACGGACGCGGACACGAGAAGTGAAAAGAATAAGTAGAAATCTACGTCGCTCGGGTTATCAATCCATATATTTCTGCTCCTGTTCCTTTATTGCATACACAGTTGATTCATACCGAAGTGTTAAATATATTAGAAACGCCTGCCAATCCTAGTATTTAGGGTTGCTATTACTTTGTTGTTTCTAGACTGCCCAATGCATGTCATAAATAGTGAGATGTCCGTATTAAATATGTGAAAAATGCCTATCAATACTAGTACAGTGGACACCTCGTTTAAACGGACAATTCCTCATGGTCCCGACCGACTCTCATATGATTTTCATTGTATTTAGTCTCTCTTGGGCGAGCATTCTCTTGAACTGACGCGGACACAAGAGGTGAAAAGAATAAGTAGAAATGTACGTCGCTCGGGTTACCAATCCATATACTTCTGCTCCTATGCCTTTATTGCATACAAAGTTGATTCATACCGAAGTGTTAAATATATTAGAAACGCCTGCCAATCCTAGTATTTAGGTTTGCTATTACTTTGTTGTTTCTAGACTGCCCAATGCATGTCATAAATAGTGAGATTTCCGTATTAAATATGTGAAAAATGCCTATCAATACTAGTACAGTGGACACCTCTTTTAAACGGACAATTCCTCATGGTCTCGACCGACTTTCATATGATTTTGCATTGTATTTAGTCTCTCTTGGGCGAGCATTCTCTTGAACGGAAGCGGACACGAGAAGTGAAAATAATAAGTAGAAATGTATGTCGCTCGTGTTACCAATCCATATATTTCTGCTCCTATGCCTTTATTGCGTACAAAGTTGATTCATACCGAAGTGTTTAATATATTAGAAACGCCTGCCAATCCTAGTATTTAGGGTTGCTATTACTTTGTTGTTTCTAGACTGCCCAATGCAGGTCCGACTCTCATATGATTTTCATTGTATTTAGTCTCTCTTGGGCGAGCATTCTCTTGAACGGACGCAGACAAGAGTAAATGTTCTCCTAACCGGACAAAAAGCAAAACAAAAACAAAAGCCTTGTCTTATTTTTTTCTGTTAAGAGTATCGCTATTGCATTTCTCAGTCTTGCAGCGCGCCATCTTCGCTGGAACTTCCTAGAGTAAACCGGGGATTTACCGACTTTAATCTTTCGGTACAAACGTAGCCTATGTGGTGCATCTCTGTCCGGCGTGGATTAGAGACGTCCCCAGGTTGGTCGGGGATTTATCGTTCGTATTATTTGGGTAGACGCTTTCGATTAAATTTCCATTCCGTATTAGTCTGCCGTCTATGCGGAAAAAAAGACACAGTGGGTGACACATTCATTCTGACAATTAAACAGAACAGCCTCGAAAATGCCTCGTTTTCCAGATACTGGCAAGAATTCAACTTTGTCAAAAAACGACTAATAAAAAATATCTAAGAACTGTTGCGCGTCTATGATCGAGATGGCAGGTTGTTTTCTGGGTAAATCGGGTGTGTAGATTTCAAATTCGATGTCGATAAGGTGCAGAAAATTTCGGCTATCCCGGAAAAATGGTTTCCAGTCAACTTTTCACCCTAAATCCAATCTGATGACACTTTAGATTTTTTTCACTATGATATTCATATTCAGCGCCCCAAATTACCTCATTGAGCAAATCTTCGCTTCCATGTAGTGATCGATAGAAAAAATGGATTTTTAGCACCTTAAAGTCGCAAAAAAGGCATAGTTTTGCAATTTTTCGCTAAATAATGTCTTATAATACGCTTTTTGGGTCCAAATGCCTCGTTTTCGAGATACTGACAAGAATTCAGCTTTGTCAAAAGACGACTAATAAAAAATATATTAAAACTGTTGCGCGTCTATGATCCAGATGGAAGCTTGTTTCCTGGTAAATCGGGTGCGTAGATTCCAAATTCGATGTCGATAGTATGCAGGAAGATGGAACTACATTTACGTTAAAACCCTAACGGAATTAGACAGGTTGTAGTGCTTGAATAGGTGATCCACTGATTAAGTCGAGCAGTTTGAGCAGGTTTAATGATGTATTGCACTACTTTCAAAATAGCATACTAGAACCACAGAACCCCTACTGGGAATGTCACTGTGCAGGACGATGGTTTACACAGCGAACACAGCCGTTGTTGTGCCGTTTTGAATTATAGCCTATGGTATTCGTACAACGGCGAGCGCCATCGCCATAGCATCGGCCTCTTTTGTAATTAACTATTTATGTTGAACGGAATTTTATTAGACGGGCTATAAATTACAGCCTCGCCATGCCGGTATGTTTCGCGAGGCAAAATCTGCATACTGCGTCTCATTAAGGTGTCAATATTTGTACGCCTCGCTTGGCACTCAAAATAGCTTCTTTCAAATGAAGTAGATTGATTCATGTTGGGCACGAATGCGGTAAAATCACCGACTACTAAAAAATATAGACCTCTTCGTTCATTCATAAGGTCACAAATAAGTACACATGACCTATTAGTAGCAAAGCTAAGATATTTAGGACAATGTGATTCAAGTTTTAGGTATGGTTTTTTTTTTGAGAAAATGAACCTTTTCTGACGAAGCAGCCCTTTCAACTTGGTGTTTTTTACGGAAACCTTTGAATACTTTATTTTCAGAGATACAGCAAAAGTTGTCAAACAAGAAAGTTCACATTATCCTAGACTTTGAAGATCAGGTATTTTCTGTTAGATTAATATAGCGTTATTCACAGAAACATCACTTCTTTCGATCCAAGATTGCGGATACACCCCCTAGAGGTCATTTCAGAAACTTTAAAATATATTCCAGGTTTTTCTCTTGGCCGTTTTAGTAATAACTTTTTTTTTGTCGCGAGCCTCCAGGATGGATAGGTTCCCAGGTTCACCTCGCATTCTCAGTTGGCCACCCTGTACACGTGTACACTTCAGAAGTATTAAAGAAAAGATTGTAGCATATTATGTTAAGCAGAGTATGCATTGCATAGAAAATATGAAAATCTTGTTAATTTAAAAATAATATACCCATAACTTGTATATAATTGAAACTGTGCAAAGTATGCTGTCAATAAATCAAAAAAATCAGAGTCGAAAAGTATTAAAACATCCAACAACCACGCCACTGGGAACCTTATGTACATAAAACATAGACATGTAGTGAAACATGTTCTTCCACCTTGTGACTTCTAATTTTATATATTATACTAAGTGACATATAAATCCGAACACCCAGTTTAAATGGTTTTATTTTAATAAAAGTTGGTGAATGTATTTATCTTACTGTAAATATCAAGTGAAAAAATGTTCAGCCTTATCAGTTGGACATTCCGGTTTTTATACTGCTTTTTTTCAATTCACTAACGCTCTAAAAATGATTATTTCAGCCGCAGTCAAGAATCAACGTTGGCGTATTTTGGTTCTTGACATTATTTACGATCGGTTACGATGCCTAGAGTACGGAGACCTGTACGATTTCGTCAACTTAGTGAGTTTGATAGCGGCCGTATAGT
Organism: Acanthoscelides obtectus; assembly: GCA_963669975.1. NCBI lineage: Eukaryota > Metazoa > Arthropoda > Insecta > Coleoptera > Chrysomelidae > Acanthoscelides > Acanthoscelides obtectus. The sequence continues at coordinate 112,984,515 of CAVLJG010000004.1, read as the reverse complement.
GGGACTTCGGGAAGATGGACTTTCTTTTTGGGCAATTGCAGTTAGAGTGCAGAGAAGTGTAGACACTGTGGTTGGGTGTTGTCAGGCATGGCTTCGAGAAGGCCGTACGCAAAGAGCAAGGGGCACTGGACGCCGCCGTAGAACAACAGACCGTGAATATCGCCGCCTAAGATTATTGGCCTTAAGGGACCGTTTCTCCACTATCAGGTCCATTGCAAATGAATGGTTTGCAGAACACGGAAGACCTATTGGCATGCGAAGTGTTTTCCGACGAATGAGAAGTTTAGAAGTTTTGGCTTGTTTTCATACCGGCCACACTGGGTCTTCCCTTTAACTCGAGAACACCGACGTAATCGCCTTGAGTGGTGCAGACAATGGTCACTCTGGGATCAGGAATGGAACAGTATTGTCTTTAGTGACGAGTCTCGATTTTGTTTAGGCATGCACGATGGTCATGCCAGGGTTAGAAGGCGACGTGGTGAAAGGAGAAATCCACAGTTTTTTGTTGAAAAACATGTTCATGACACTGTTGGAGTTATGGTTTGGGGTGCTATAGCTTATGGTTCCAGGTCACCTTTAATCTTCATCAGAGGTAACATGAACGTGCAGCGTTATATCCACGAAGTTCTAGAACCCCATCTTTTACCCTATCTTGACACCCTGGCAGATCCAACTTTCCAACAAGATAATGCCCTACCACATATTGCAAGAGTCACAATAGACTTCTTCCAACATAGTGATGTCACATTGTTACCATGGCCACCAAGATCTCCCGACTTATCCCCAATTGAGCACGTGTGGGATATGATGGGTAGGAGATTGCTCAATTTGCAACGTCCTCCTCAGACTCTAGAAGCACTTCGAGAGGAGTTGGTGGTTGCCTGGAATGAGATACCACAGGAGGACATTGACCACCTGATCAGAAGCATGCCTAGGCGCGTTGGAGAATGCGTAGCATCCACACATTATTAAAGGCCAAAGGGCTTTAAAGCAGTGCAATCATTTTGAAATTTTTATCATTTACTTATTATGCTTCATTAAGTACTTATACAAAATTCAAATCAGTTTGGATAAAAATAGAGAAAATTTGAAGGACAAGTTGCTCCGTCAACCCGATAACTCACAATGTCTCATTCGAATCATAAATGAAACGTTTACCCATCTTTTACGATAACAGCGTATGTGACTGTGTTAGTTCTTGAGTCCGATTTGTATTTTTGCTAAGAATCGCATTGTAAGTAGTTTTTATTGATATTGTAATAAATATTATTCATTCATTAACGTATGTCCAAAATGGCACAAAATTCATTGGCTTTAATTTTAACAAACACAAAATTCCTGTAAAAAGAAAGTGAACATTTTGGAAAGTTTGATATGAACACAAGATAAACTTTCTTTCTGGCCTTCTGATTTTCAATTTCGTTACGGCTGCAACCTCAACACTTCTATTTTGCATCTTAATTAGACAGCCAAGACTATCCACCTCATCCCTATGCATATACGTGCATCTAAGGTAATTCATTTTCCCAATTTTCCATTTTCTAATACGACGACAGCGGCTGTAAATCATAGAACGCTGTTCATAAATAAAAAACTAATAAAATTACACACATAAAGTGAAATTGGAAAGTGGAAAAGCATTAAAACATCCAACAACCAAATCACTGACTATAAAACATGAACATAACCTATGAAACGAAACAAGTTCTTTTGCCTTGAAGACCGTAATTTACATACTGTATTTTTGCTAAAATTAACGTTGTAAGTAGCTCCTTTATTGATATAGTAATGCATTTTTCCATATTTTCCATTTTCCAACAAGGGCGGCGCTACGACGGTGGTCGTAAATTATAGAATGCTTTCCATAAAAAAAATAACAAAATTATACGCATAAAGTGAACATTGTGCAAAAATCGGACTCGATAAGCATCAAAATATCCAACAAACACGCTACTGGGAACCGAATATAAAACACAAACATAACTTATAAAATGTTCTTCCACTTTGTGGGCTTAATTTTTCATATGTAGCAGGGTCTGACCATTATCACTTCAAAAAAAATGCAAACAAATCTCTCTGGAGGATAACTCACAATGGCTCATGCGAGTAATTGTAATATTATTCCACGTCTTCTTTTTACAAGCAAGAGGAAATGGAAAGAGGAAATCTTTCCTTTTTTTAATTAATTGATAAATAAATAAAATACGATAATTGAAATCTAAGGGCCATCAATGTAAAACAGCTGTCTAGGCAAAAAACATAAAAATGTACTAAAGTAATATATCCTCAGAAATTTATTCCTTATTCTAAAAAAAATTATGGCAGCCCAAAAATTGAAATCATGATAAATGTATGGAGTAAGCCCAAAGGTAGGTGTCATGTAGGCACTGCCCCATATTTGAATACGTAAAATGTCAAACAAAATCAAGTCCACTATAAGAATTTCAGTCAGCAATAATCAATATATAAATACCTATAAAATAGTTAATTGAAATGATATTTTACCTGTTCACACTGGGGCTTTTGTCAAGGGGGACGAGTGGCTTCCAGCAATGTCAGCTGCAAAACAGCTAAAAGGCAGCTACAAAAAAAAAGAACTTGCCGCTGAGGGTTAAAACCCCATAAGAAAATGGAGGGGATAGCACACAAACTAAAGCAACTGGACGTAAGGTACAAAATAAAAAGGTACTACTCCAAAAACTAGAGTTTGGGGCCTAATATCCCAGAATCTGGAAATTGAACAAGCAATCCACGCTCCACAACATCAACAGGAAATTGATTGACGCTGAACTTTTTAAAAGAAGGTCCAATGAGTGGCGTTGAAGAAGGTATGTTCGATAGGAAACCAAAAGAAACGGAGAAAAAGCAGTGTTTTGCTGATTGTCAATGCGCGAACTCGATAAAACCAAATCTACCAGGAACCAACGACATTTTCTAAGGAAATTTCTGAGATCGTCGTTAATAAATTACTATAACATTAATGTCCAAAAGATTTCAACACAATGCTGAGTCGATAAGAAAGAAAGATATAGTAGTCATACAATCAATAAACTATGAAATTTGCCAAAAGAAAATCATTTAAAAGGGTTTGCCCTAGGAATCGGCACCCTACCATTAATAAGGAGAAATTCAAATTACTACTAGGTTATCAAATTAGTAGAAAAAAGGTTACGTAATTTTGGCACGTCACAATTGTATTTTTGTTAAAAATAACGTTGCAACAAGTTTTTTATTAATTTCGTAGTTCATTCAGTACTTTCTAGCATTTCCTGAAGAAGATAATAAAGGTTTTCCGAAGCTCGATATAACCAAATAAATTTTTTGTGGCCTCCTGATTTTCGATTCCGTTACGGCTGCAACGTCAAGATGTCTATTTTACATATTAATTGGGCTGTAATTTTACATACGTAGCAGCGTCTGACTATTATTAATTCCACAAAAATGCAAACAAATCACTCTGGATCAGAAAATAGAGAAAATTTGAAGGACACGTTGCTCCGTCAACAGGATAACTCACAATGCCTCATTTAAAGTCGTACGACTAGCTGTCATATTGTATTATTGTTAAAAATAACGTTGTAGATACTTTTATATTGATATTGTAATGAACATTGTAGTTCATAGAGTACTTTGTAACATTTTTTGAGAAAGAAAGTAGACATTTTCGAAAGTTTGATATGTAGACAGACAAAACTTTCTTTCTCGTCTTTTTACTTTGGATTTTGGATGCGAATGGTTGTGGTTTAGGCGCCACCTAGTTCCAACAACTAACAAAAGAAGTAACCAATGTTGGGTCTCTGGCGCTAATGGAGATACGAACTCGCAAAGTACACAAACATTTATTGAGCAAAAAAAAGAAGTCCTGGAGAACAAGCAAAAGAAAGTTAAATTTATAAATAAATGACCTTTAACGAGATGGAGAGTAGCGTACGATTTTCTACCATAAAATTATTAGACCAAGAGAAGTGTTTAAAATTCGATATTTTCAAGAACTGCTATAAGCTTACCTTGTAATAATTTACTTCATCAAGATATATTTAATTTTCAGTCGACCATAAAAAGAAACTGTAACATGCACGTACACACAGGTAGATATCTGTGCAGCTAGGGTAATGCATTTTTTCCAATTTTCCATTTTCCAACAACGGCGATGCGACGACAGTGGTCGTAAATCATAGGACGGGGCGACGCGGCGCGGGAACGGCACAATAAAAAGCGGCGCGCAAGGCGGGCCACCACCGCTTGCCGCCCCATCGGATCAGCCAAATTGCCGATATGTTTAATGATGCGAAATGCCGAATCCACTGTTTTATGAAATATTGTTCTGGAACGGATAACGCCGTACCGTACCAACCCCGTCATAAGCGTAGGTAGACAGCTTCTAATGGTCCTCGCACATGCGTTGTAAGTATTTCAGATTTAGGAGGGGGTTTGAAATACGTAGGGTGAGGTGGCCCAAAAGAAATGAAAGTTCCTCTTTTCAAATGCATACCCTCTGATTTTGATTGAACGATATCAAAACAATTGAAAATAAAGTTTTATGTACCTACCTAGAACCAGGGCAAAGATTGCATATACAGGGTGTTTCAGTTTATTGTTGCATAACTTTAAGATTCGATAGAACTTTTAAAATTAATTCATAAAGTCTATATAAACATGGGTCGAAAAATGCGAGGCTTCCGAAATACAGGGTGTTTAAATTTACTTTCTAAAATAGTTTTTTTTAAATATTTCGAACAATATCTGATGTATAACAGTGAAAATTGGTATACAAGGGTTTTTTGGAACGACAAAACGAACCATGGGCATAGTTTTACTGTAGCCGCTAGAGGGCGCCCTCTATTGTACCTATAGTGTATTAAAATGACCGAAAAAATTTTCTTAGTGCAATTTTTTGCTTTTTGAATAAAAAAACTGATTCTTCGCACTTTTTAACATAAAAAAGCAGCTCTCTTGTGAATTTTCGTCATAGTTAGCCGTTTTTGAGATATTTCGATTTTTCAGGTTTGATGCATTTTTAATTATTTATGATAAAATAACGTTAAAAAGTCAGTATCTCGATAATTTTTAGAAGTAGGCTGTGCCTGCAAATATTTTTGAAATTGAAAGCAGAATAAGGTTAAACGTCAATTAGTTGACAGTTAGTTGAAGAAGCAGCCAGAGAATACGCACGAACATTTCCAAACAGACGACATCCAACTCGCTCAGTATTTGTAAGAGTGCATCGCCAAATAATTGAAAATGGTTTTGGAAATCTCCAAAGGGATCAAAACATAAATGTTCGTCAGCGCAGATTTTCCCGTATGATTCTGCGTGAGTTTGATAGAGATCCGACCACAAGTGTTAGGAGAGTTTCTGGTGCCTTGGGAATTTTCAGCAAGTCATGTTCACCGTGTTCTTAGAAATGACCATAGACATCCTTACCATTTGCAACCTGTGTAAGGACTACAGCCAGGGGAGGGAGAACGAAGAATCACATTTTGTCAGTAGATTCTTGATAGAACTGATAATAATAGGGAGTTTTTAAGTAACGTTTTATGGACCGATGAGTCATGCTTCACTAGACGTGGAGTGGTAAATTTTCATAATCAACATATTTGGTCGCATGAAAATCCGCATGCAGTTCGGGAAAGAAATTTTCAGCATGAATTTAGTGTGAACGTGTGGATTGGTAACTACCGTAATCGACTATTTGGACCCTACCTTTTGCCTGCAAGGTTAAATGCTGCGACCTTTTTTAAAGGCTGAACATGTAAATATGTGGGATAATGTTATGTTAGATTTAAGAAGATTGGCCTGGTTCCAGCTTGATGGTTGTCCAGCTCATTATTCGAGAATAGTTAGAAACTGGCTGGACGAAAATTATCCAGAAAGATGGATCGGCCGTGGAGGACCAGTCGCCTGGCCTCCACGATCCCCTGACCTAAATCCATTAGATTTCTTTGTGTGGGGATTTCTAAAAGAAAAAGTTTACCAGACTCCCGTAACCACAAGAGATATGCTAATAGACAGAATCAAGAATGCATGTGATGAAATAAGGCCTTATTTGAATAATGCTATACCACGTTCGATCATTCGTAGATGTGAATTGTGTATTGAACAATTGGGTTTACATTTCGAGCAACTACTTTAGATTTTGTATGTTTGTCCTAACTATGCAATAGCATTTTAGTTGTAAATAATTAATTTAATTTGTTAAAAATAATATTGGAAAATTAAACAAATTAATATTTTGTTTTTTGTGTTTATTTGGAGTTAGGAATTATTGCTGTGTTTAAAACACAATCTAAACTATGATCTTAATTACTTGTAATGCCCAAATCGAAAATGTAAAAAAAAATATTATTTTCCCATAAATAATTAAAAATGCATCGAACCTTAAAAATCGAAATATCTCAAAAACGGCTAATTATAACGAAAACTCACAGGAGAGCTTTTTTATGCAGAAAAGTGCGAAGAATCAGTTTTTTTATTCAAAAAGCACTTATATACCAATTTTCACTGTTATACATCAAATATTGTTCGAAATATTTAAAAAAAAACTATTTTAAAAAGTAAATTTAAACGGAAGCCGCGCATTTTTCGACCCATGTTTATATAGACTTTATGCATTAATTTTAAAAGTTCTATCGAATCTTAGAGTTATGCAACAATAAACTGAAACACCCGCGCGCTAGCTATTAGTAATGCAGTGCTCGTTTGTTCTAGTAATAAACGGACTGTTTTCGTTCATATTTTCAATAGGGGACGCAAATCATCAAATGACCAGTTCAAAAATTCCCTCTAATGGACTAACAGTTTTGTTGTATAATATGCGGGAAGTGAAATTAAGCGTCAATAAGAGCGCCAATCTCACTATTCGTGAGTGCATTCTTTACTGGGAAAAGGCACGTATACAGACTAAATCTCTACCTAACATTATTAAGAAACCTTATAGAAATTGTTTTTTTTTCGCAACGAACAAGGTTCTCCTAGATGCATTGGGTAATTTTCAACAAAAAATCCCTATTAACTTTTTTACCTATCTATAGTCTTTCTATTGATACCCCCAGTCAGATCTATACATGGAAAATGCTTAAAGAATCATATATGTATATTAAAAGGTCAACTCCTTTATTAAAATTATTTTTTTTTTCTGCGTCGGGGAGAAGGTTTTACATTTTATCTCTGATGACAGGTAACAACATGTCACTTTTTATGTAATTACTTTTTTCCCCGGGAAATTTTTTTTCCGGATATTGTATAAACACATATTTATCTAGCAAAACTCTGAATCAGACACTTTTTACTTTATAAAATTAAAAATAGCTTCTAAACGACAACTAAGTCCACAATTTTTAAATCACATCACAAAATTAAATTGACAGCTGTTTGATTGCTTTAAAAGTTTCGATAGCAACGCAGGTCTAATTGTCGCTATAAGTACTACTACTCAAAATTCAAATCTCACGTCGATAATTTTTTGACTTAAATATTGTAATAATATATCAGCCAAGATTTTGTCTTTCAGCAAGATGGTGCAGCGTGCCATATCTCAAAAAAGGCTATAAAATGGATGGAAGAAAATAATGTACCACTTTTGAAATGGGTTTCTGGCAGTCCAGATCTGTCACCTATTGAAACTTTGTGGCACGAGATGAAAAAGGTTCTACGACAACATCCTGCTCGTACAATCACCGAACTGAGACAAAAGCTTCAAGAAATATGGGATTGTTTTACACCAAATTTTTGCCAAAACTTGGTTAACAATATGCCCCAAAGAATTTCAGCCGTAATAAAAAATAAAGGTGATGTTACCCAATTGTTGCTTTGTTAACTTCGCGCATTTATTCACAGATTCTTTATTTGTTCAGATGTTCTATTAGTTATAGGTCTAAGTGATTTCAAATATGTATTTTTTACGACTAGAGTGTATCTAAAATGTTTTTGAGAAAATAAATTGTTTTAGAAGTAAATAGTTTCATCATGTTTAGTTTATAAAGGCATATTTTGGTACAAATCTTGAAGTGGGCCAACTGAAGTGGGAATTATACACCGCAAAATACAAGATTTTAGCTTTCGGTTTTTTGACAACGCAACCTCAAGCTAAAATCTATTACTTTTTTCCCTTGTATAATAAATAACTATTTTTTCGCGCCGGGCAAAGTTTTTCTAGATTTTTTATTAGCAAAAATTTATCGCCAGTCGTTGACTTACAAACTGTCGACATCTGTCTGGCAGAAATATAATTATTTCTACCAAATAGTAAGTTTATATATTGATTTTATATTTTTTGTTTTTTCCATTTCTATCGTTGTTTGTGTTTGGAACAATTTTTATAAATAAATTACTAAAGTTAATTTTTTCGCGCCGGAGTTTTTCTAGCTTTTTTATGTGGTTCAAAAATAAAGGGGATCCTTATTAACTTCTCTCCAAGGCGCCAATAGCTTATTATGCTGAAAAATAAAATTTCCCCATTTTTATTGATACCCGGCTACCCGGGTTTTTTGTCAAGTATTACCCGGTTCCGAAAACTCTTATATTCCCGGATATACCCGGTCGAAAAACCCTACTCCTTACCCTTTACAGCACCTAGAACAATAGGTATCTCTACACATCGTTGTCTACGTTCAAATATCGGTGTGCCTGATTTACTCCTGCCATTTTCCTGGAACGCCTGTATACCGCTATGATTTGCCCACAGCTATCACAATATCCTGGTTTTGTTTTACGTTGTCCAATATTTCAGTCATACCATACAACCAAAGCGCATTCAGATACATGTGTATGAGGAGGTGAATGCTGATCTTTGGTATTAAATGAACGCTACAAAGCCCTGTTAGTTTGCTGAATGGTTATTCAATATCATGCTGCCCGCAAAAGCGTTACAAATCAGTTTTGCAGATGCGGAAAATTGAATTTGCTACCGGAGCCTCGGTAGTATTGTGTCATAGACAACTGGACTGTTTGATTTGTTTTTTTTCTGCTCAGTTGAATTAGTTACATGTCAAAAAGAACGACAGAATGTCAACCTGCTGACTAGATAGCTCCTGGTGTACAAATACTTAAATACGCTGTTGCTTGCTATGAGCGCTGTTAGCCTCACCGACAGCGACATCTATAGAGAACCGACTCAACGAAAGTTAGTTCCTCAGAATGCTTTGTTGGTTGCAGAACGCTGAGTATATCTGTGAACTATTGTGCGGTGATTGTGTGTATTGATCTGCATGTGTATGAGATCAGTGATATTTGCTATGCAAAAAAATTATTGCTGAACATGCTGCACAAAAGTAGTCACTAAGCACCTATGCACTGCCGTTTCTCCCGTTTCGCTCCAGCTATTGTATACAACTTACAGTTTGCGCATCAAGTGAACAACCGATAGTTTCAAGTTGACATCTTAAAGGAAAACCTACGGAATGTCACAGAAAACCTATATAATGTCAAAACAATAGCGATAATGTCACTTTTCAAGATACGTAGTGTCTGGGAGTTACAAGACCTCCAACGTAACTAATGAGCTAACCTCCTCATCCAGCCACATCGACGTGGATTTTCCGCAAGGATCAGAAGCAATTTCGTTAAATGAATGATAAGCAACCCGGATGACTATCTACTAAAGAACCTGTAACGGTTCTCTTTCCAAAAATACCTACGACCTTCTTTTCTTCAATTTGTTAACAAAAATACAAATACTCAGGTCCGTTCTGCTAGCATTCGGATTATATTTTAGGGCTAGATGGCGCTTAAGCAGCTGGAAACGCTGCTCATTTTATGTTTAACAAACGTGCTTGGAACTGGAAAAATCAAATCTCGCCCTCTGCGATGGTGGAGTGCTAAGTTAATCTCTTATATAATCCATTAAATTTATGAATACATTATTTTCAGTCAAATGGATATGGCATCGTCAAAAATTTCAGATACTGCGTAACCAGTGTTTCGTTGTTAAGGCAATTCTTCACTATTTGATCAGCATAACATACAAAAAAGTGGTTGACGACATTTACATCTATACTAAGTGACATATAAATCCGAACACCCAGTTTAAAGGGTTTTATTTTAATAAAACTTTGTTTAAGTACTTAATGAAGCATAATAAGTAAATGATAAAAATTTCAAAATGATTGCACTGCTTTAAAGCCCTTTGACCTTTAATGATGTGTGGATGCACCCTGATGTGCTACGCATTCTCCAACGCGCCTAGGCATGCTTCTGATCAGGTGGTCAATGTCCTCCTGTGGTATCTCATTCCAGGCAACCACCAACTCCTCTCGAAGTGCTTCTAGAGTCTGAGGAGGACGTTGCAAATTGAGCAATCTCCTACCCATCATATCCCACACGTGCTGAATTGGGGATAAGTCGGGATATCTTGGTGGCCATGGTAACAAAGTGACATCATTATGTTGAAAGAAGTCTATTGTGACTCTTGCAACATGTGGTCGGGCATTATCTTGTTGGAAAGTTGGATCTGCCAGGGTGTCAAGATAGGGTAAAAGATGGGGTTCTAGAACTTCGCGGATATAACGCTGCGCGTTCATGTTACCTCTGATGAAGATTAAAGGTGACCTGGAACCATAAGCTATAGCACCCCAAACCATAACTCCAACAGTGTGATGAACATGTCTTTCAACAAAAAACTGTGGATTCCTCCTTTCACCACGTCGCCTTCTAACCCTGGCACGACCATCGTGCATGCCTAAACAAAATCGAGACTCGTCACTAAAGACAATACTATTCCATTCCTGATCCCAGAGTGACCGTTGTCTGCACCACTCAAGGCGATTACGTCGGTGTTCTCGAGTTAAAGGGAGGACCCAGTGTGGCCGGTATGAAAACAAGCCAAAACTTCTCATTCGTCGGTAAACACTTCGCATGCCAATAGGTCTTCCGTGTTCTGCAAACCATTCATTTGCAATGGACCTGGTAGAGTGGAGAAACGGTCCCTTATGGCCAATAATCTTAGGCGGCGATCTTCACGGTATGTTGTTCTACGGCGGCGTCCAGTGCCCCTTGCTCTTTGCGTACGGCCTTCTCGAAGCCATGCCTGACAACACTTAACCACTGTGTCTACACGTCTTTGCACTCTAACTGCAATTGCCCGAAAAGAAAGTCCAGCTTCCCGAAGTCCCACTATACGGCCCCTATCAAACTCACTAAGTTGACGAAATCGTACAGGTCTCCGTACTCTAGGCATCGTAACCGATCGTAAAGGATGTCAAGAACCAAAATCCGCCAACGTTGATTCTTTACTGCGGCTGAAATATTCACTTTTAGAGCGTTAATTAATTAAAAAAAAGCAGTATAAAAACCGGAATGTCCAGCTGATAAGGCTGAAAATTTTTTCACTTGTTATTTACAGTAAGATAAATACATTCACCAACTTTTATTAAAATAAAACCATTTAAACTGGGTGTTCGGATTTATATGTCACTTAGTATATCTTCAAAACCGTCAACTGAGTGCAATGTTTTCGTAAAAATAAAAATGAAACAAATTAGATCATTCATCAAGAGCCGAGATACAATTTGTTTCAAAATAAGATAGGAGGCTTTGATACCAACTTGACGTTTCTTGGGAGATAGATTGTCAAAGTCATGTGTTACACGATTGTTTTCTTTTCAATGAAGCCCTACAGGAAAAATGATACATGAAAAACCCCCTTAAAGCTCGTCTAACATGTATAACACGTTTCTTATACAGTCCCATATTTTAGTTTGCACACTGAAATGCTCAGATTCTATTTTTTATAGAAAACATAGGACGACTTCAATCCAAACGTCCTTCTTTTACATCCTTAAAGGAACTTTCTTTTGTCCATAGCGAGGTTCAACAGAATTCGGTTCGATCCAAATAATACCGCGTCCGTTTGTGTATGACTGTGTACGAACTTGAAAAAGCGTAGACTACGAAAACAAAAACCACCTCTCTTGCCGGAATCTCAGATCTCGAAGTTGTGTATTGGCGAATCTCCAAGCGTAATCTGATGGCATTGACGACCGCAGCGGTTTATATCTCGGTTCAAACTCGCTCCTTTTTACCCGTCGCTAGACAGCTGTGTCTATGTGATACGTGTAACCGACTATGACGCTTTTATTTCTTGACGTCACGAGAGACAGATTCTCTAGTAGTCCAGTCGAATTTCGCCTTAGACCAACGAAATAAAAGGGTTCCGAGGGGTGTGAAGTATGTTTTATACACACCAAATGTCATCTGGAAGGCATTGAAACAAAATACAGTGCCAAAGTTCACTTTTTTATTGAAGAAAAAAATACAAACTTATTGAAAAAAAATATTTATTACTATCAAGAAACACTCTCTCTCCGGAGTGATGTTGTTTATTTCTCGTCGAATGTTGTCTTTAAGCTCCTTCCGTTCTCGGGTCTACGCTGCACAGGAACAAGATTCAACATCCGTTCAGATTTCCGGCTGCGTATGAATCACCATTGTTAAAGTAAGCCTCGATAGCAAAAGCACTTTGCGCTCCGGTCCAACGTTCCATTGTGACTATTTAACCCGCACGCCGAACGCGTCGATCAAGACCTCTCCCCACTTCCTCGCGTGTACGGCTGCCGCGTAATTCAAATTTGAAATGTGAACTTTCCCACTGTGCGCCCTGTATATTGTCAAAAGTGTCAATTGTACTTGAGAAAGGTCACCATTGAGACCGAAACAGCGTACAGTTAGAAGGAATTTTAAGCATGTATGTAATTTGATTCGGCCAGGAAGAAATGGGGGATTATTGAAAATTTGTGTTTTTACAGATCTCGGAACTAATGTGGTCCTATAGTTGTCAACAGCAGTGATGCCCCAAGGAGACTAGCACTGATGCTAATCAGGGCTTTCAGAAGCAAAAAAACCTGTAACTAAATTATAACAAATTTATCGGAATATCGACTGGTCTATAATTCCATGTTTCGGGTCGTTGACTGTCGCAACTGTGACTGACTCTTCCGTCATCTGGTCGGGTATTTATTCCCGTATCGACGACTGGAGAAATATTCCAGCATTTTCCGGCCTAGCCACAAACTCCCATGGCAGCAGCTTCATATACACACAATTGCAACTTTGTTAGACTTATCGCGGTACAGTGTGAGAAATATTGTTAGAAGATATAACGTAACTGGTTCAGGTTATAGGCCAAAGAAAAGCCACTATTAACTCCACTGCAAAAGAAAAAGCGGCTTAGATGGGCTAAAGAACATAGACAATGAACACCCCAACAATGGTGTGCAATACAGTGGAGTGATGAGGCCCGATTCGAAGTTTGTGTTGGTGACAGTCGCAGTAGAGTTATTCGCAAAAAAAATGAAGCATTCCATGTTGACTGTCTGGAAATAAAAGTGAAATTTCCAGCATCCATTATCGTCTGGGGCAGTATGTCATCAAAAGGAGTAGGAAAACTTAATTTTATTGATGGAAATGTAGATACAAACAAATATTTGGCAATTTTAGAACAATCGCTTTTACCAGTGATGGAAGAATGTTTGACATCCGGCCAAGATTTTGTGTTTCAGCAAGATGGTTCAGCATGCCATACCTCAAAAAAGGCTACAAAATGGATGGAAGAAAATAATGTACCACTTTTGAAATGGGTTTCTAGCAGTCCAGATCTGTCACCTATCGAAACTTTGTGGCACGAGATGAAAAAGGTTCTACAACATCCTGCTCGTACAATCACCCAACTGAGACAAAAGCTTCAAGAAATATGGGATTGTTTTACACCAAATGCCCCAAAGAATTTCAGCCGTAATAAAAAATAAAGGTGATGTTACCCAATGGTAATCTTTCAATTGTTGCTTTGTTAACTTCGCGCATTTATTCGCACATTGTTTATTTGTTCAGATGTTCTATTAGTTATAGATCTAAGTGATTTCAAATATTTATTTTTTACAACTAGAGTGTATCTAAAATGTTTTTGAGAAAATAAATTGTTTTAGAAGTAAATAGTTTCGTCATGTTTAGTTTATAAAGGCATATTTTGGTACAAATCTTGAAGTGGGCCAACTGAAGTGGGAAGGGGCTCGTATTATACACAGGAAAATACAAGATTTTAGCTTTCGGTTTTTTGACAACGCAATCTCAAGCTAAAATCTAGTACTGTTTTCCCTTGTATAATAAATAACTATTTTTTCGCGCAGGGCGAAGTTTTTCTTCTTAAAGAAGATTGTTGATTCTCTTACTTGCTAAAACTTTTCTGTCATATTGTAACGGAGGCTACTTTATTACTTTAACACTAATTTATAACACTAAAAAAACCTGCAACTAAATTATAACAAATTTATCGCAATATCGACTGGTCTATAATTTCATCTTTCGCGTCGTTGACTGTCGCGACTGTGACTGACTCTTCCGTCATCTGGTCGGGTATTTATTCCGCTATCGACGAGTGGAGAAACATTCCAGCATTTTCCGGCCTAGCCACAAACTCGCATGCCAGCAGATTCATATACAGGACTGTCGAATATTCGCGAAAGCATCGCGAACGTTATAATATGATTTGTTAGTACAGTAAAATTGTGAAGCTTTGTACTTTGAGTAACTTTTACCTATCCATATCGCCTGACCTGCAAAAAGCTTGTCCTTATACTCGCTTTCAGCGTCGTTCGAACTTCCGAGCCGCTCCTTTTTATATCGGAAAAGCGGATTACTTGTTCCTTTGAAGTGATTTTACTAATTGTGAAACTTCGGAGGCGGATTTCATTAGTGAGCGATAATTTTTAGATCGGAATACTTTTAACGAGACTCCCGTTATACACAGCTGAATGCCCAGTTCGGCATGCAAAATTGCCCAAGTTCAAGCGCCTAAGGACGCTTTCAGTATTCGCTACTTTATCTCCATTTAATCGGCCCTTATCTGCTCAAAACAATACATAGTATCGGGTCGGAAAAGTGTTAGGAACTTCAAAAAACGGCGTCACGGATATACAGAGTGTTTTTTTAAGGATGAGTCGTTTATTTTAACTACTTGTTGAGCAGGTCAACCTGAAACATTACAAATGTCACTTTGCCCTACTTAGCGGGGCCGTGGCAAATGCTTGTTCCGGAAGTTGTTGTATCCAGTATACAACTTCTTCCCGTTCTAGCGATTGTACACGCGTTAAGGAATACCTCAGTACCGATTGCCGGGTGGCGGTACAAGTCCGCCAACCGGCCACTTTAGGTCTATTTAACATCACTAACACGTAAAAAGAAGGTGGTAGACAAGGACCAGTCGACCGAGGCAGTACCACCCGCTAGCTTTTTCCAGGGTGTCTTATAAATGTCCGCATGTTTCCACACCTAAGCTATGCAGTCGGTTATCTTCCAAAACAAAGAAATTGATGATGATGGATCCCTCGAGCACGTAAACTCACTCCACTCTCGGAATGTCCGGGTGGAGGGTGGGCTCGAGGGAACAACATCGAAGATAAAATTTGTTTTTCGAACATCTGCGGGATTAACATTGATGCTTTTCATCACTACCTGCAATCCAATCGTCCCGCCGTGCTTTTCTTGGCGGAGACAAAAATCTCAGAGTCTGCACCGATTAACCATCTTAACTGCCCAAACTACGAGGTGCACTCCAATCTGAGAAAGAACGGGGGAGTTGTGGCTTTTGTCCGCAGCAGTCTTTCCTGCTCCAGAAATGTTTCTTTGGAATCAGGCCGGAAGGACATTCTGTGGTTTCGCCTGAACTCCAAAACATCACCCAAATTTATTTGCAGCCTTTATCGCTCTCCCTCGGACCATAACTGGGATGACCTACTCGAATACCTTGCCGTCCAGATCATCAATCATCCCGCTTCAGAGGTAGTTCTTCTCGGTGATTTCAATGCCCATAATGAGCTTTGGTTGGGCTCAAACAAGACCGATGCAGCAGGTCGTGCAGTCGAAGCGTTCGCTCTTACCCAAGGGCTGACTCAGCTGGTGACGAGTCCTACTTTCTTCCCCCGCATCTCGTCACACGCCAGTAGCCTGCTGAATCTCTTTCTGACCACGCATCCTGTCCGTTACAGCACTGCTGTCCTGTCCCCCCTGGGTAACTCAGACCACGGTGTTGTGGAGGTTAGGTTTCGGTCAGAACCCGCGGTGGCAGTCGGTCCTTCTGGCTCCTTTGTCCCGAGGGTGTCGAGATTGTGGAACAATCTACAAGAGGAAGCTTTTCCCAGTTCTACTAACCTTAGCGAGTTCAAAAATCGTATTAATAAAATTTCTTTGGGATCATCAAAGCAGCCGCGGTGTTCCGGCATTTAGGCTTCTGCCTGCGCGGCTGCCTCGACATAAAAAAAATTGAGAAAGACATTTTAAAAATCGTCGAATGCGACCGAACTGAGTACTAGACCCATAGCAGTTTCTCATAGTAAAGTGTGGAGGAGAATACGACAAGAACAGTATTATCCCAATCATCATCATTTACTACCTAAACATTATCCTAGAAGAGTTGCATTTAGAACAGAAGATTTTACGAAATAAATTTTGTGTACAAACGAGGCCACATTTACACGAAATAGAGTGCGCAATTTCCATAACAATCTTGTTAGGGCACTAGAAAATCCGCATGCTCTAAAAAGAACTTATTTTCAACATAGACTTTCATCAAATGTTTTGGCTGGTATGGTAAATGGCATGCTTATTGGATCCTACTGTTTTCCACCTCTACTGACCGGTGAAATTTGTTTAGTTTTTCTTCGACACAATCTGCCACAATTATAAGAAGGTGTTCCTCTAAATGTGAGACAGATTTCGATTTCGTCAACTTAGTGAGTTTGATAGGGGCCGTATAGTGGTACTTCGGGAAGCTGGACTTTCTTTTCGGGCAATTGCAGTTAGAGTGCAAAGAAGTGTAGACACTGTGGTTAGGTATTGTCAGGCATGGCTTCTAGAAGGCCGTACGCAAAGAGCAAGGGGCACTGGACGCCGCCGTAGAACAACAGACCGTGAAGATCGCCGCCTAAGATTATTGGCCTTAAGGGACCGTTTCTCCACTACCAGGTCCATTTCAAATGAATGGTTTGCAGAACACGGAAGACCTATTGGCATGCGAAGTGTTTACCGACGAATGAGAAGTTTTGGCTTGTTTTCATACCGGCCACACTGGGTCCTCCCTTTAACTCGTGAACACCGACGTAATCGCCTTGAGTGGGGCAGACAACAGTCACTCTGGGATCAGGAATGGAACAGTATTGTCTTTAGTGACGAGTCTCGATTTTGTTTAGGCATGCACGATGGTCGTGCCAGGGTTAGAAGGCGACGTGGTGAAAGGAGGAATCCACAGTTTTTTGTTGAAAGACATGTTCATCACACTGTTGGAGTTATGGCTTGGGGTGCTATAGCTTATGGTTCCAGGTCACCTTTAATTTTCATCAGAGGTAACATGAACGCGCAGCGTTATATCCACGAAGTTCTAGAACCCCATCTTTTGCCCTATCTTGACACCCTGGCAGATCCAACTTTCCAACAAGATAATGCCCGACCACATGTTGCAAGAGTCACAGTAGACTTCTTTCAACATAATGATGTCACATTGTTACCATGGCCACCAAGATGTCCCGACTTATCCCCAATTGAGCACGTGTGGGATATGATGGGTAGGAGATTGCTCAATTTGCAACGTCCTCCTCAGACTCTATAAGCACTTCGAGACGAGTTGGTGGTTGAATGGAATGAGATACCACAGGAGGACATTGACCACCTGATCAGAAGCATGCCTAGGCGCGTTGGAGAATGCGTAGCACATCAGGGTGCATCCACACATTATTAAAGGTCAAACGGCTTTAAAGCAGTGCAATCATTTTGAAATTTTTATCATTTACTTATTATGCTTCATTAAGTACTTATACAAAATTTTATTAAAATAAAACCATTGAAACTGGGTTCGGATTTATATGTCACTTAGTATATTTGAATTAAGAATGTTCATGCTTCATTATCAATCAGCGCCATACTTTATGATCAACCTTTATATGAGCCCCTATATGTGTGGTCTGAAATTTTATAGTTCAGGAAATATTTGGAATTGTGTGAAATTTCTAAAAAAAAACGGCATAATGAATTTTCAATCGCAATTACAACTAAACTATGAGGTTTAGGGCTGTGATTTTTTTTTTAGATGAGCTTAATTGGTCAGTTTTAGCAATGGTTATGTCACTTTTTAATTAATTAGAAATCAACGCAAAAAAATCTTAAATTCATTTTTTTGTGAAAAATCTCTTCCACCCCTCAACTTTGCGGTAAAAAAATTGATTTATTTCATTATTCATTTTATTGTAGAAACTATTTCAATCCATGTAGAATCAACTCAGCTTGCTACGATACCACTTACTTTACACCCTGTATAGCGTTTATTCCAACAGTTGAGGGACCATTTACAAGAAAATCCTAAGAAAGGATGACTCAAACTAACAAATATAGAAAACGTACAAAAACCAAGTGATGCTGTCTAAAGGGAAAAAAAGCAAAAAACATATTTCATTCAGGCGAGTAATATGTCATAAATTGCTTAAGTAATTTCAAGCTACCCCCAGAATGCTGTTTTAACTGTCAGCATGTATATCACAATAATTATATATATCATTAAAAGTTTCTCGCATTACATATATGGAGCTTTCAAAAATAAATTTGTGCGAGCCCTGCCACAGTAGAAGGTTTTAGCGGTACGAGTTGGAATAGGTGGGACATTAAAGTTTAGTTGGGCCATAATCTCATTAGCATCAATTTTATTGTGAAGCAGTCTATGCATGAAAATAATTGACACACACTTCTCAGCTCTGAAGGCTGCATTTGAAACCAAGACAACAACAAACTTTCAGATATATCATGCTCAGGATATGCAACGTCAACCTTGAAAAATAAAAATTTGAGAAACTTTCTCTAAATATGCTCAGGATAATCAATGCAGCAGCAGCGCATCGAAAACGAAACAGTTGATTTAAAGCTTAAAGTAGACTTTAATAGGTACATTAGATTAGTTTGTACTACTTTCAGAGGAAATTTGACTAAAAGAATTTATTAATCATCAAAATCTAAAGTAGTTGCTCGAAATGTAAACCGAATTATTCAATACACAATTCACATCTACGAATGATCGAACGTGGTATAGCATTATTCAAATAAGGCCTTATTTCATCACATGCATTCCTGATTCTGTCTATTAGCATATCTCTTGTGGTTACAGGAGTCTGGTACACTTTTTCTTTTAGAAATCCCCACACAAAGAAATCTAATGGATTTAGGTCAGGGTATCGTGGAGGCCAGGCGACTGGTCCTCCACGGCCGATCCATCTCTCTGGATAATTTTCGTTCAGCCAGTTTCTAACTATTCTCGAATAATGAGCTGGACAACCATCAAGCTGGAACCAGGCCAATCTTCTTAAATCTAACATAACATCATCCCACATATTTGCATCTTCAGCCTTTAAAAATTCCAAGAAGGTCGCAGCATTTAACCTTGCAGGAAAAAGGTAGGGTCCAAGTAGTCGATTACGATAGATACCAATCCACACGTTCACACTACAGTATATTCAGATAAGAGATAGACCGGACATAAACAAGACCACGTGATCATCGAACGCTGTAACATTCGGCAGGGACGTATTAAGAGTCACGCAGTACATATTTTAGATAGTAGATGCTGCTTTGCGTAACTTTGTAGTAAATTAGCACAATTCGATGTGTATACGATTGGTGATGGATATAGGATCATGTGGGGGTGGGGTAAGAAATATATAATGATGTACGTAAATATACATAAGGGTTTCAAAATTTTCGCTTCGATTTCCAGCTTCGGAAGCCGCCTGATGTTTGGTGAAATACAGTCGAATATAATCTCAAAATGGCGTTTAAATTAGCCTAAATTAAAAATAATCGTATATCTCTTAAAATTGCTTTTAGAATA
The DNA here is from genome assembly GCA_963669975.1 of Acanthoscelides obtectus. Lineage (NCBI taxonomy): Eukaryota > Metazoa > Arthropoda > Insecta > Coleoptera > Chrysomelidae > Acanthoscelides > Acanthoscelides obtectus. The sequence goes on along the minus strand of CAVLJG010000004.1, from coordinate 112,964,663 downwards.
TTGATTAGTATATTTTTTGATTTCTAGGTAAATATGTAACCAAATTAAAACGTTCAAAACGTAAAAAAATGTGCATGGTTGAAGATTGTCAGAAACTAGATTCTTGAATAGGTTTTGCCAAAATGGGTTCAAAAATGTCAATAATTAATTAAAAAATACAGTAGCTTTATAATTACTTATAACTTACCGAATTTGATGAACGACATCTTTTATTGGAAAGATGAGCTTGATGAGCTTTCATCATCGCTACTGCCTGAAGCACCAACGTCAATAATGAATGGCTCGACTTGTTCCTCTAAAATATTGTCCAGTTCCCACATTCTCTTTTCAACTTTGTCTTTCACGTGCTTAATACAGTTTTCCCATTTTTGCGCTGTTATTAATTCTAGTGCTTCTTTGAGAAGTCCTTTGAGGTCACAAAATTTAAAAGTTGTATTGTGCTTAGCTATATAATTTTTAACCTCTGCCCATATGAGCTCAATGGGATTGAGCTCGCAATGGTATAGAGGTAAACGGAGCACAGTTTTATTTTGACTTGCTGCCATTTCGTCAATGGCGTATTTTTGATATTCCGCCTTGTGATCCTTGACAATTCTTAGTAATTGTACTTTCAGCATTGCCTCTTCAAAGTTGATATTTTTCGAGCGGAGCCAATTTTGAACATCAACTTTCCTTGAAGCCGTTGTTGGGACCTTCTCCATTCTTCGAGAATGATAAGGCGCATTATCCAACACAATTACTGCGTTTTCCTCTGAGTTCGGTAAAATTTTTGAAAACCACTGTTCAAACGATTCGCCATTCATTTCCTCGTGGTAATCTCCAGTTTTCTTAGACTCAAAGCACCACAGACCGTCAACAACAAATCCATCCTCACTGCCAATATGGCAGATAATGAGCCTTTTCCCTTTACCTGGAAATCGAAGTACTAACTGGTATAGATTTATTTCAATAAGCGAACCTTTTTCAAATGTTTTCATCACATTCAGCAAAAAAACATTGAGACATGAGTATCAGATTGCTATAATTGGGATTATTTAGTCATATTGAAAGAAAGAATATTGAACGTCGTATGATTACTCAGCGCTTCACAATTTAATTTAAAGTTATAAACCTTTAAAAGATGAATGATCAGGAACCTGAAATACGCGCAAATATTAATATTAACAAATTATAACTTTATAAAGCTTAAAGTATGAATTAAAATGATTAGAAATATTAGGAACGGTACACAATATGAAACTTAGTAACTTTTTTAAGTTTATAATATTCGACTTATTTTAAGATTATATTAGAAAATTATTGAAATATCGAAAACACATAAAAACATGGCTTAAAAAAGTTCTAACAAATGAAAATGACAATAAAACATCTACGCATTTTATCGAAAGTTATAAAAGTTTTGTTACTTGTAATATGTTTTATCTGCCCCCTGGAATTAATGTTTAGAACCTTGTTCCCAAGGTTTGAAAAACATCCGATTGTTGTCTATTACTCGTATTTACCTGCTGGATTTTTTAATCCGGTGGACAGTCCATCTAGAAAGGCCCTCCTGGATGAATTTACAGAATCATCAACCCATACTTTACTTGTAGTGTGTCCTGCGTTTACCCACGTTTCATCAAGGTAATAAATCTTCCTGTTTTGATTTCTATATTTCCCAATTTTTGTCAAACAATCCCTCCTCCATAGCACAATTTCTTCTCTATAAAGTAGTAAACTATTACGACCCCGTTTCCTCCATTTGAAATTTAAATGCTTCAGTAACGCATGGAAAGTTGATCGTTTGAAATTTGGCAACGTTGTATCTCCATTTACCTCCTGCAGTACTTTATCTATAGTAGGTATTTCATTCCTAAAGAAGAATTCATGCACTTTCCTCCTAATCGCATGCTTATCAGCTTCATCCAATGATTTAACAATACTTTTGCGATGTTTACTGGTCATTGGCTCAGAAAAGGTGTGATTTTTTTTGTATTGTCTTAACACATTAAACACTAATGCGCGACACACCCCAACTTTGTGAGAAACCTTCAAAACAATTTCTTTGATGGTTGATGCCTCGTTCTCCTCGCGCTCGATCTTATATATATTCAAAATGACCTCTTTCATTTCTGCACTCAGCTGTCTTTTTTTAGAGCGTTTCCTAGGTGGACTACAGGAGTTTACAACTTCATCGGCAGTATCTGTACTACTGGGCATTTTGCGCAAGCAGTTGATAACAATAACAAGGTATAACAATAACAACGACAAACTCAACAACTTAATAAGATAACAAACGAAAACGTCCAAAGAAATATCAAATTGCAATGATGCACACGACATACGTAACACGTCTGAACCTGAATGTGACTCTGCCTTGATACGACTGCTCTGCCGCTCGGCATAGGCATTTAATTGCGAATTGACCAATGACGGCTCCTGTTTTACGTCGAGACGGCGGCGTTAGCGTGCAAATCACCCGAACCTTTTGTTTACATCCGGTCTATCTCTTATCTGAATATACTGTAGACTTTATGCATTAATTTTGAAAGTTCTATCGAATCTTAAAGTTATGCTACAATAAACTGGAACACCCTGTATAGCGAACACAGATCTATGAACTACGGAGTAAATTCTATTATGAAATATGATCTCCAACATTTTGGAGAAATTTGACAATATTGCCATCGCTCTGTAGTTTTTAATGCCAGTATCGGCCACTGATTCGAAAATAGGTGTCGCTTCACACAGACATGATAACAATCTTTGACCGTGAACTAAAAATAATTCCACTATTTTTTAATATCCGTGCATGTTATCCGGCCTTGTTCACCTGCTGCGATATCAAAGCAATTTGTTTCTTAATTTAAAAGCAAAGCTTGTATTTTATTCTTTGCTCTTTTATTTATCTTGAGGTAGCTTGCTAATTCCTTTGAAATGTTTCTCTCGTAAATATTCACGTCTACTGCCCGAGAGGTAATTTTCTTTCAGATTTCTTTTAGGTCACAGCTGGGGTCAAACCTCCTAGCGAAGTCCTGTCAGAATATTTATATCCGACTCATTTGCTATGGAAGAAAGTGGAGGAGATCCGTACAGAGGCGCAGAATTTTAAATTAAAAACCGAAACTTATTATACTCGTTAGTGACAGCCTTCGTAGTTACTGTCTCTTGATTAGGATGGTTGAAGCAGCTGGCTGTTTCTGAAAAGCCAACTCTTGCATTTTATGCGATGCTAAGGTATACTTTATCTAAAGTCACTTGAAACACTGTGAAATACCGGGTGCGTTTTATATATCTATATTTAACACGCTCTGTTGCTGCAAAAATCGCCAACTTTCGCAGCAAATATCCCCCGTATAAGAGATCAAAGGCAGTTTCACCGGTCCACGTGGAGTAAAGCACGCCTATGCGTGGACATAGCCAATGAGAAAGCGTGTATTTCAGAGCTCGGAACAAGTGCAGGTGGCTACTGAAAATTGAAACAGTTTAGCCAGTGCCGTGTAGCGGTGAATAAACGTGTTTTCTTTAGTCTGTCCGTGTTTTTTCATAGATTTTATTAGTTTGTGTGTTTTTGACTTTTGAATACTCAGTTTACTTGTTGATTTAATTGTTGTGTTGATTGTTCTTGTGTGTCCTAAGTATGGCTCTCTGGAGACCTTGGGAAAATGCTCCAAGCCACGAGGAGATGGTTGATGAACCTGTGCAGGCAGAATTCTTTCATAAAGATTTAGAGGAACAGACCCAAAGAGTAATCCTAAATATGTATGATTGTCTGAAAAACGAAAATCCAGATTCCTCGCAAAATCAAATTTTAAACAGAATTTGTATCCTGACAAAAATCAGTCGGTCTACCATTTATCGGGTTATAAAAAGGGGGGATGTAGTCAACCATTCCTTCCACAGAAAGCGCATAGGGCAAAAATTAAAAAGAATAGACGTGGGTTTTCAGGAAGATATTCGTCGTATAATATACGGATTTTATAAAGAAAATTTGGTGCCCACGTTGGAAATGATACGGGATAAATTAAAAGATTATCCTGAAGATTTTTATAATTACAAATGCTTAGACTCACTGCACTGTATTGTAAAACTGTATGGTTTTCAATACAAAAAATTAGATAAAAGAATGGTGATTATGGAGTAGTCTCGAATCGTTGAATTGCGCCAAGAATTTTTGCACAAAGTTAAAATCTATAGAGAGCAGAAAAGGAATCTGATTTACCTGGATGAAACGTGGTATGATACCCATGATGTTGTGCAGTACGGCTGGGTTGACGACAGCAACAAGTGCATTTCAAATGCACCATGCAACCGTGGAAAACGAATCATTATTCTCCATGCTGGCAGTGAAAATGGATTTATACCTAATGCCTTGCTGTTATCTGCCAAAAATATCAAAGAATCATGTGCCGACTATCATGAGGACATGACCTCCGACTTATTTGAAAAGTGGATAGAACAGTAGTTAATACCAAACATTTCCCCAAATTCAGTGATTATCATGGACAATGCGCCATACCATTCCCGACAGAAAAACAAAATTCCGAATACAGGCACAAAAAACAAGACATTATTGATTTTATGAAGGATAAGGGAATGGAAATACCACAAAAATCAACCAAAGCCATATTATTGGATCTTATTAAAAGACAAAAATTTGAAAAAGAGTGTGTTGTTGACAATCTGCTTCAGCTAAATGGCCATGAAGTATTACGTCTACCTCCCTATTACTGCATTTTTAACCCGATTGAGTTGGTCTGCGCTGCTTTAAAAAAAAAAGTAAGAAAACATAATCAGACCCTTCAATTAAGTGAATCGCTATTGGCCACAATAAGAGATGCAGTATCTCATATTGCTGCCACAGACCTATGGAAGCAGTGTTCTAGGCATATTATTGAAAAAGAAAATGAATATTGTGTTTTGCCTCCTGTAAATCCCATTGTAATTCCTCTACAAGATGACTCTAGCGACAGCTCCGAAGGCGAGGATGATATATAAATACCTATAATGTAAGTCTTTATATACCTTTTTATATACCTACCTGCTATGTAAATATTTGCCTATGTCAAACGTTGGAATTCTGTAATTTTTCCACTTCTTAACTTCCAGTCAACATAAATTAAACTCCCAATATAAGTATTTTTTATCCCAAATCAAAAAAATACGAAGATAGTAAAATCCATTTATTGTGATATAAAAACATTATTATTATCGTTCTAAATAAATGACGCACGCCTATGATACGTCATGAAATTACAAAGGACGCGCCGACCAAAGGTTTTTATGCTATTTCAAGTGACTTCAGATAAAGTGAACCTCCTGTAGCACAACCTGAATTGAATTACGTAAAAACTTAAAAAGCAAAAGCTTTGACATTCATTTTTCTCGCTACACCACTCGACGAGGAATTATTGTAACCGCGAAATATTTCGAAAGTGATGAAAATTTCACACAATGCCAAGTACGAAAAAGCAGTTTTTGAAATTTGGTCCAGTGGCGGCGCAGCACTGGCACGACCATCGTGCATGCCTAAACAAAATCGAGACTCGTCACTAAAGACAATACTGTTCCATTCCTGATCCCAGAGTGACGGTTGTCTGCACCACTCAAGGCGATTACGTCGGTGTAAGGGTTAGAAGGCGACGTGGTGAAAGGAGGAATCCACAGATTTTTGTTGAAAGACATGTTCATCACACTGTTGGAGTTATGGTTTGGGGTGCTATAGCTTATGGTTCCAGGTCACCTTTAATCTTCATCAGAGGTAACATGAACGCGCAGCGTTATATCCACGAAGTTCTAGAACCCCATCTTTTACCCTATCTTGACACCCTGGCAGATCCAACTTTCCAACAAGATAATGCCCGACCACATGTTGCAAGAGTCACAATAGACTTCTTTCAACATAATGATGTCACATTGTTACCATGGCCACCAAGATCTCACGACTTATCCCCAATTGAGCACGTGTGGGATATGATGGGTAGGAGATTGCTCAATTTGCAACGTCCTCCTCAGACGCTTCAAGCACTTCGAGAGGAGTTGGTGGTTGCCTGGAATGAGATACCATAGGAGGACATTGACCACCTGATCAGAAGCATGCCTAGGCGCGTTGAAGAATGCGTAGCACATCAGGGTACATCCACACATTATTAAAAGTAAAAGCGCTTTAAAGCAGTGCAATCATTTTGAAATTTTTATCATTTACTTATTATGCTTCATTAAGTACTTATACAAAATTTTTATTTAAAATAAAACCATTTAAACTGGGTGGGATTTATATGTCACTTAGTATATAATATGCTGATACAGAGGATGTTAACATGTGAACTTCAAGGCGCGAGATAAGATTCCGTAGCGTAGCGACAATGCTAGCAAGAAATACAAGTATCAGGTAATAATTATATTATATAAAATACAGGGTGATGATGGATATAACTTGCATGGATCACATGTCAGGTTCAAAAGACAGCTCGGCTGTTTTCACTTTCGCAGTGGTCGATCCTGATAATAGACAGCACTTTGTGCTGCCTTATTTCCTACAATTACCCAATCACAGTAGGCGAAATAACTGCCACCTCAAGTCACTGTCGTCGCGACAATGCTGACGGCGCTTCGTGACGCATCAACGACGCGACGCGCGCGTGATGATGGAACATAATGAAATCCATCCTCTAATTAGATTTCGCGGTACGATGCCTTTAATTATTCAAAACATCTAGGCAGGTTTCAATTACGACACATGCACACACAATGCAGCTGTCTATAGCTGCGTATAGCTTTAATAGCACCTACCTCAGCTACTGGTTTCGGCTCTGGCCCATGCCGACGATCGTATGCGGTTGAACCGGTGAAACAGTGGCGTAACAGCGAAAAACTGACAACTTAAATATAAAAACCTACATCCAATACTCCATCTAGAGCAATTTACATGTATAAATGAAGATTCAATAAGTTCGGAACAGACTGTGACTTATGGTGTGCCGCAAGGAACAGTTTTGGGCCCGTTATTTTGGCTATATAGCATGAAGTCGCAAGGTGCAATAATATGCATTGCAAATGATACAGCAATTCTTTGTTATAATAACAATTTTTAGGATAGCCTTGAAAAACTGTTGAAAATTAAATTATTTTAATTTGAGATTGGTTTATTTGGTTCCTTAATTAAAGTGGAATTTCTATGTTGATCATAAAGTAACTAATTTGATGATTATTATTTAAATTCAAGTCTCTCGTTAAGTGCTTAGAAGATGAAATAAAAAAGATTCCATATCATTTCGCATCATTTGCTTGACGTGGTCCTCTACCCATCCAAATTAGAAAGCTAGAAATAATCCAAAAGCAATGTTTGAAAATCATTCTCAAACTGCCAGTTCTATACACACCTGATATGTTATATTCCAAAGCGGGACTAGACGATCTGAGGGACCTCTCTGTTTACAATTTTGTAATCAATCTATATAAAAATTGAACAAATCGTATTCCACTGCTCCACAAATTTGAAATAAAAAGTAAAATCGAGGATATTATTTACAGCCAAAAATGTAGGTCCAAGATGGCTGAGATTCCTTTCGACAAGATTCTATAATTTTCTCTCAATATTCTCAGTTTGAATGGATGAAGTTTATGGCGCGTAGTATCCGTGTACAGAGCCTAATGAAATACTAATCGCAGCAACAATTTTGCGTAATGAAATATAAGGATTAATTCCAAGTTGACCCAAAACTTCAACTTGATCAGCTTCATCCAAAACTCTCCGACGATCACGTTTTTTATTTGCAACAGATTCAGTTTGAGTAAATTTATAAACAAGGTCGAATGCGAAGTTATCTTCAGTTTGCCGAGCACATTGATTTTGGGCATCATAAAACATTTCCAGTGTGTTCGGCTAGTGTGTAAACCATTTTGGAAATAAAATCTGAATCAATAATTTAATTTTTACTATCCCAAGACTGTCACAAAGGTAACTGGCAGCAAGGTTACACCCGTATCCGGATGTGTGGGCATGTGTATCTACTTTTGTAGTTGAATATGTGCATTCATTTCGGGCCTGATGAAGCCAACCAGTAGAAATACGTATCGCTCGGGTTACCTATCCTATTTTCTGCTCGAATCCACTTTTTGCGGATTTTGCCCATTATTTTCCTATTTTTGTTATATATATATATATATATATATATATATATATATATATATATATATAACTTGAGACGTGGTCATATATATATATATATATATATATATACTAATTTTTAATAAATTATAATAGGTTTTATGTGAATAAACTGATATTATTATAATATCATTATAATTATTATTTTTATTATTACAACCAAACATACGAGTATACAACCTTGTTTCATAATGTTATGGTAACAGAAGACGAAATTCTCTATTTATCCTCTAATGGTGGTGTCTTGAGTTATACGTGAAACAAAATAAATACTACCCCCTGCCCAGTAACCAACCAGCTGATACCGTCCTTGACCGAGCTCGAGACATCACTAAGAACATCTTTAAGCTTCGATCGAAGTTCATCCACCCTTAAAACTGCCAAAACGGGTTCCAAGAGAGGAGATATTAATTTCTGTTTTGACTAATTAAGTTTAAGGTTAGATAGGAGCTTAAAATACAGTATTAAACTTTATAGAGGTAGGTGCTGAGTGCGGAGGCGTATGGCTTTATGTGCTATCTCGAATATCCGACCGGTTCACTGTGGAATTAAAATCTTAATGAAAGTATATCCGAAGTTACTGCTATACGGAGAGAGCGAATAGAGAGCGGTAATAGCACAATCGCTTGACGTGTTATGCCTATTTAGATTGCATTTAACGTAAGAACCTTGGATAGTTGGAAGGCTCTAGATATCTCCATCCGGTGATCACGTGTGCCATTACATGTCCCCTCAGTTCGAATGCGAAGCTTATTAGGTACCTATAGGAGTTGGTTCACGCGATCCAAATCGTAGTAGTTGGACCGCCAAATGGTCGCCAGGTCGCAGAATGCTTGTTCAGCATATCGTCGTAACCAGTGGACCTGTTTTTGAGCTTATTGTAAATTATTATTATTATTATTTATTATTATTATCATAGCAACAGCTATAAACTCCTAACAAAGATAAGAAATTGAACATATATAAAAATAATGTCACAAGAAAACTAGAGTTCATCGTGCACCCAACTGGCGAAACGATTCTTAAACTTGTTAACTATGGACAATGGCGAGGTGTAATTCAAAACATCTCTTTCATCAATTTATTGTGGTAGCACCGCAGATGGTTGGTGTTGAGTAAGGATATGTTAGTGCTGAAGATACCATGCAAAGTCCCCACGTAAGCGTCTATCGGAGAAGTCAGTTAAATTAAATATGTTCAGCCTCTTCTCGTAACAAGGTCGTTGCATGCGTGTCCTTTGTATAGTGGTCTCTGACACGTTGTAGCCTTGGACATCACACAGGTCCAGCGACTTCCATAATTGGCCTAACATATGACGCCCAGCAGTAGAACTGTCACAGCCTTTGAAGGATCTTTCAATAAGGTACAGACTCCTCTTGGTCTTAGTCGTTGAACATGATATCCGATACAACAACAACTCCCAAATCTATGTGAACATATTTTGACTCCTCAATTTTTGAGTAATCCAGTAGATATCCAGATATACTGAGGTTCTTAATTAGTATCAATTTGTTCTGGTATTCAGTCCATCAGAATGTTATGGAAACTTGAGGTTATAGTATAACTGATGGGAGCATGTCAGGTAAAATGATTTCAAATGGTGGTGATCGTAGAAGGAGTAGAAAAACTTGCAAATTTCTAATGAAACACCTTATACATGGTGATGATGGTGAATTTGTAGTCATTATAAAAGATCGATGCAAAATTATTTACAAAATTATGAGCAAATATACAGGGTTATCCAAATTAAGTGTCCACCATTAGTAACTTTGTTATTAGTGAAAATACAAAGTTGTTTGAATTAGCAAACTAGTAGCATTTTTAACGCTGGTAAAAATGAGAAATAAAAAAAAACAATTGAGAGTCGTTATTTTGATTTTTTTCAGTAAAATAACATTTTTTTAAATGGAAACCCCTGTATGTTATATTTTTTTCTGTTAAAGCATCAAATTTTAAACAAAAAAGTTCATAATGACTTTTCCGCTAAAGTCAAAAATAAAGTCAAAATAACGATAAATATTTTTAATTACTTGCAGTATTATAATATTAAGACGGCTATGAAAACAACATGGCGTTCGCGATTTGACAGCATTAAGATAAGCGACAAATTGTTAAACTGGACATACTCGCAACTAGAAGGCTTTGGAAAACAATGATAAAATCAAATAATGTCAAACATTAGTGTAAATACTTGTTTATAAGCTTTATTGTGTCATTAATTTAAAGAAAAATGTTCTCCCATGAAGAAAAGTGTGATATGTTAGAATGCTATTTAGTGTGCAGAAAATCCTCCTTGAGAGCAAGAGAATACTACAGTGAATTATATCCCGCTCGCATTCAACCGTATGAACGATATTTTCTGAGACTTTATCGAAAATTTAGTGGCAACGAAAATGTTTTTGCTAAAACAAGGGCAAAAAAAGAATTCATAATAAGCGAGGCCACGGAAATTGCAGTTATTGGATATTTTGAAGCTTATCGTGAGAATTCAATAGCAGATATTCTCAAGAACTCTAATTTCAGTTATGGTACTGTTCAAAGGATTTTAAAAAAATACAAATTTATTCCGTATAAGTACCGACCAGTTCAAACGCTTTTGGCAGGGGATCCAGAGAGAAGACTTGTTTTTTGCCATTGGTATCTTAGCTTCTGTCGCCAAAATGTAAATAACTTTCATTACCTTTTATGGACAGATGAATCAAATTTTTCAAATTCTGGAATGTTTAATAGAAAAAACCACCATTATTGGTCAAGAGAAAATCTTTTGTTAGTACATCCAAGAGGCCCACAAGTCCGTTTCAGTTTCAACGTTTGGTGCGGTATAATTGGTTCAAAAATTGTTGGCCCGTTCTTTTATGAGGGAACCCTAACTGGTGAAAGATATGTGGAATTTATGTCAGAAAGTCTGACTAATTTCTTAGACGAATTGGATCTTATAAGTAGACATCATCTGCATTTTCAGCAAGATGGCGCACCTGCCCACAACTCCAGAGGTACTTATCATTTTCTAAGTACTACTTTTAATGATCAGTGGATAGGAACAAATGGCCCAATACAGTGGCCTCCCAGATCACCAGATCTAAACCCACTTGATTACTTCTTGTGGGGTTACTTAAAGAACCAAATTTACAAGCGAAGGTACGATAACCTTGACGCGTTAAAGACTGCAGTTAGGGAAAAGATAACCCAGATAGATGGTAGGACCATACTTAAGACAGTTCGAGCAGTTGAAAAACGTGCCCAAAAATGTATTGAAGAACAAGGTGGTGTTTTCGAGCATCTTCTTTAAAAAAAATTGTTATTGTATTTTGTAAGATTATAAGTTGATGTTGAAAATAAAGTTTGTCGATACAATTTAATTGTTTCAGATTGGAGGCCATAACTTCAACAATTTGTAACCTAGGAGAAAAGTTATTGTAAGCTTTTTTGTTTAAAATTTGATGCTTTAACAGAAAAAAATATAATATACAGGGGTTTCCATTTAAAAAAATGTTATTTTACTGAAAAAAATCAAAATAACGACTCTCAATTGTTTTTTTTATTTCTCATTTTTACCAGCGTTAAAAATGCTACTAGTTTGCTAATTCAAACAACTTTGTATTTTCACTAATAACAAAGTTACTAATGGTGGACACTTAATTTGGATAACCCTGTAGGCTCCATACTTGGGAAATATTACACTCTCAATCACGTGGCAGTGGTAGTAGGGAGGCAAAGGTCATCTCTGGCCTTTTTTATTGACCCCGAGTGTATCAACACTCTACTCTACATGTTAGTTCATTAATCTGTCCGAGCCTTCCTGATAAAAACAACTTCGTCATCGAACTCCATGGGTCCGAATATATCAGTCCTTAGACCGCAATACTCGGGGTAATAGCCGAGAAAGTGGAACGCTGTCTCGTCCGTCTCTCAGCACATGAAGCTGGTTGGGTCTCTCTTCACCTTTAAAAGGGATAAGTATCTTCAGTTTGCGATGGCCGGTGAAAACGCGTATCAAAATATTGAGTGCTTCTCGACCCCTATCGACTAGCCACCACGTCCACCTTTTGTCGGGGCTTGTCCATACACCCCTTCATCCAGAGAGGTATTGTTACCTGGTTCCTGCTTATGCCCGCCCTAGGCTCGAGACCGATACAGGTGCTACTGGATCCCAGCCAGGCGATCAGCCTTCTCGTTTTCCGATACTCCGTTATGCCCAGAAACCCCCTGAACTAAGGGTGACCTTATCCTCGGGGATGCCACCACCTTCTGGGCTACTTGACTGTATATGCTCGGTCCGGTGCACTGCTGAATCTCCCCCGAGTATGCCACCATTAACATGGAAAATATTTCTGCCTGGAAGAAGCTTCCCTTCATGCCTTTGCCTTCCAGGTGTTCTCCCACCCGACTGGATCATGTTCCCTTGGAAGAGTGAATCACATGAGACACTGAGGCACTCATATTGTTTCCCCATTCACCCATTCTTCCTTGCGATGATTAATGACAAGTTGATCTTATGGTGTTCTTGGCTCTTTCCACTTTCACTGAAGATATGGGGAGTTTGCTCTTAGTCAGGTCCTGTGGTAGCAATCCCAGGATTACGTCAAGAGCTACTGAAGGTGTTATTCTTATTGAGCCAGTTATCCCCAACGCCACCAGTCTTTGTATCTTGGCAATTTTGCGGAAAACCGAAGCATTTTCGTTAAATGGCCACCAGACCACGCAACCATACTAGGCCTTACCACCGTCATAGACCTGGAAGTGGAAACGAGATGAAGATCCTACTAAGTCTGGAAGTCAAGCAGTGTACGACCATCTGGTGAGAATCCACTAAGGGTCGCTGGACGAGAGCACTGATACCAAATCTGGAGGCATGTGTTAAAAGGGAGCATGGTGAAGTCGATTACCTGACCCAGCTATTGACAGGGCATTCACAGATTCGCCATTTACGACGACTCATCCTGCTTGTACTGCGGAGCCGTGGACGATGCCCTCCACACCTTCTTCAGGTATCCCAAATGGGAGGTAAATAGAGAAGGATGCAGCCGGTGCTCAGGCACGGAAGTTACCCTGGACAACCCTTGTCAACTTGATGCTCTCCATACTCAGTAACTCGGTAACTCAGATCACGGTGTTGTGGAGGTTAGGTTTCGGTCCGAAGCCGCTGTGGCAGCAGAAACTCGCACAGGCCGCAAAACTTGGCATTACGGACATGCCGACTGGGAGGGGCTCAGAGACTTCTTCTCTAGCTTTCCTTGGAGAGATGTCTGTTTCACTGACGCGGATGCGTCGACTGTATGTTCTTCAATAACCGAAATTATCCACGTCGGAATGGAGGAATACATCCCTCACACAGTGAAAGTTCCTAAACCAGGGTCCAACGGCTGGTTCAACAAATCGTGTGACACTGCTCGCCAGCAGAAGATCAAGGCCCACCGAACCTACTTACAAAACCCCACTGTAGAGAACAGACAAGCCGACGTCGAGTCCAGAAAGAAATATAACGAAGCGGTTCGCAATGCCAAAAACCAGCATGATATAAAAGTTAGGCACAGGGTAATGTCGCAGCGCAATGGCAGTTGGTCTTTCTGGACGCTGGCCAAGCAGATTGAAAAGAACTTCTCACACAGTAGCCTTCCACCACTTACGTGTCAGGATGGAACTATTGTATTCGACTCAAAAGCCAAGGCGGAAGTGCTAGCCAAGATCTTTGCTGCCAACTCCACCATGGACGTCCCCACCAACGCCCAAGTGCCGTCAATTCAAAGGGTTCCCCACACTATGCGGGAGGTAACATTCAGGCATAAGACCGTAAGACGAGTGCTCTTGTCGCTCGACATCAACAAAGCTTCTGGTCCGGACTTGATTCCTGCCATTGTACTGAAGAGATGTGCAGCGGAGCTTGCTCCAGTTCTTTCGCGTCTCTTCCAGATATCTTATGAATCCGGCACCTTCCCAGAAAACTGGAAATTTGCTCATGTACAGCCCATCCCAAAAAAAGGATCTAAAACCGACCCTTACAACTACAGGCCTATAGCTCTGCTTTCTGTTATAAGTAAAGTGATGGAGAGGTGCATAAATCGCGAGCTTCTGGACTACCTCGAACGTCACAGCTTGATTAGCGACAGGCAGTACGGTTTCCGGCACCAACGATCCACAGGGGACCTCCTAGCTTACGTCACGCAACTGTGGAGTAAACTCATCCAGTCTCATGGTGAGGCTCATGTCGTTGCTCTTGATATCACGAAAGCGTTCGATCAGCTGTGGCACGCTGCCCTCTTAAGCAAACTTCCATCCTACGGCCTCCCAGAAAAGCTTTGCAGATGGGTGGCTGACTTTATCTCTGGCCGCAAGATATCCGTCGTAATTGACGGATTCTCCTCTTCATCCCACAACGTCAACGCGGGTGTTCCCCAGGGATCGGTCTTGGCTCCAACACTGTTTCTCTTACATATCAACGACCTCCTTTCCTGCACGATCAACCCAATCCACAGCTTCGCTGATGACAGCACTCTACATGCAGGAATTCAGAGTGACAAGCCGATCTCTGCCGCTGAGCTGGAGAAAAGAAGACTAGCGACGACTTCTTCTCTGACAAGAGACTTAGAGGCTATCACTGCTTGGGGACGCAACAATCTTGTACAATTCAATGCTTCCAAAACACAGTACTGTACTTTGACGAACAAAAAGCGTCCTAGCGCTCATACAGTTTCGATGGACGGCCGAGTTCTACCAAACAGCCATTCATTTCGGCTGGTCGGAGTCCAGATCACCGAGGACCTGATCTGGCACGAACACATCTCGTCAATAGCTGCAGCTGCTGGGAAAAAGCTAGGCTATTTGTTTAGGGCTAAGAAGTACTTTTCTCCGCATGACCTTCTCACTCTATACAAGGCCCAGATAAGGCCTAGCCTCGAGTATTGCTCACACATTTGGGGTGCTGCCGCCCCGACTACATTGTCCATGCTCGATGCTGTCCAGAGGAGGGCGGTCCGACTGATCGATGACTCTTCTCTAACAGACAGTCTCGGGACTCTTTCGCACCGGCGGGCCGTCGGCGATCTAGCTCTTTTCTATCGCTACACCAACGGGCTTTGCTCCTCAGAGCTCTCTTCTATGATGCCGCCGCGCGATGTGCCTGCCAGACAGACCCGCCTGACTTCGGCGTCCCATCCTAACCGTGTCAAACTTCGTACATCCAGAACTGGCCGATACGACCGCTCCTTTGTCCCGAGGGTGTCTAGATTGTGGAACAATCTACGGGAGGAAGCTTTTCCCAGTTCTACTAACCTTGGGCAGTTCAAAAATCGTATTAACAAAATTTCTTTGGGATCATCATAGCAGCCGCGGTGTTCCGGCATTTAGGCTTCTGCCTGCGCGGCTGTTTCGATATAAAAAAAAAAAAAAAATGACTTGGGCACGTATCCCAATGGTATGATGGCCCTCATCATAGCTGTCGGGTATGGCAGCAGCAAAAGCGGCCCTCTAGGTTGCTCTGGAAAACCATTATTCCCGAAAAGTCCCTCAGTCGATCTCTGATGAAGCATACGAAACATAATTTATCCCTAGAGTTCTTGAAGTATCAATAAACGTATTATTGAGCAAGCAGCGCACAAGCCACCCGCCGGCCGGCCGGCCTATTAATCCGGTTCCTTTGTTGCGAATGTTTTTTGGCGGGCCGTCGCTATGACAACGACTTCCGGTTACTAGGCAACACGGTTACACCGCGCCACGCAACGCCGACGCAAGATGCGAACATCCCGACGGCGTTGTCAAGCGTTGCTGTTTCTACGAATAACGCCCAAAAAATTAGATTCCTTCCTGATCGGGAGATATCCGTTGTGATTGACGGGTTCTCTCATCTGTCTCACAGCGTCAAAGCAGCTGTTCCCCAGGGAGCGGTTCTGGCACCGACACTACCTCTGTTACAGATTAATGACCTCCTTTCCTCAGACTGAATGCGTCTCAGTGACGCTGTCAGAATAAATAACCGTATACGAGGTCGGTTCTTGCGTGTTAGCAATAAGCGGTACGGTATAGGGATAGTAATTGGAATCTGAAAACGGAAAGCAGACAAGCGGATATGAGTCTATTGAAAAACTCCCTGCCGCTTATATGCGCGCAGTACCTACTGAGTTTCAGCGAGAGTAAATTGATACAAATTCATACAATAGTGAGGCGGATAGTACTGAGCAAGGCATGTCACAAGAAAAATAGATAGAAAAACCAAAGATATAGGTGTTCCCGAATGCTGAGTATGCACATACAAGGTGTCCTGAAAGTTGCGAGTTTCTTTTCCAGCAACAACTACATTTGTAATAACAAAGCTATTGTAGTCATCGGAAATAAATGTCAAGAACAGCTCTGTCACTTGCGAGTATTGCTCAAAGTTGTCTGCGACAGATTCATAGACACATGTATGTGCTCGGCGTAGCTAAGCATGAAGTAGGCTCTTTGAATGGACTATTCTTCCCGATAGAATGCAGCAGATTACTAAACTCTCACACATAGTTCGTCAATCGTGTTTCATACACTAATCATTTTATTTCCCCCCCAAAAAAAAATCGCAAGAAATCTAAAGAACGATCTGCAAGCACTCGCGAAGCCTCGGTAGCATTTTTTAACATACTCACCTCAAGTTAAAATAATATGTACAACTCCAATATTGCTATATGAGTGTGCCATTTCTGTTTTGTCCTTTAGAACTGATGTGTAAAGATTTTGTAACGTGCATCGAAAACATGTTCTAGAACTTGTAACTAAATTTCGAGAAACTGGGTCAGTCGCCAATAAAAAACGCAACATTTAAAATTCCATAAGGAACGAAGCAATAGAAGTGGGGGCTTTAGGGCAAGTTTATGTAGATCCTACGTTAAGTACCCGCAAATTGGAGACTGTGTGTGGTGTTAGTCGATGTACTGTCCAACGGATTCTAAAGGCCCATAGTTTTCATCCGTATAAAATTCACCTGGTACAAGAACTTAATCAAGACGATTTTGATCGGCGATTACAATGTTGTGAAGATATGAGTGGACGAATTATAAACGACGAACATTTTCTATTCAACACTTGCTTTTCCGACGAATGTTCCTTTTTCTTAAATGGCGTAGTAAATCGTCATAACTGCCGATATTGGTCCGATTCTAATCCCAGAATTTATCATGAGGTTCATACACAGCAGCCACAAAAATTAAATGTTTGGGCTGGTGTGCCATTGAATGGCCCCCAAGATCGCCAGATTTATCACCTTTGGATTTCTTTATGTGGGGTCATTTAAAAAGCAAAAACTATGCTATTCAGGCTACATCATTAGAAGACCTGCGACAAAGAATTGTGAATGAGTGCTTTGAGTAAAATCTTTATTATTGCATGGAGAGTCATGCTGGCCATTGTCAACATTTACTTGCCTAACGGGTCGGTTCATTGTTCAAGTTTAAATTGCTTTGCTGCAAAATGTATTGATCTCCACTAATGATGATGTATTAGTTTTATTTAAGCTTTAAATCAATAAATCTTCAAAACTATTGAACTGAAGTACATTAATTTTATATCATTATAAAGGCCTTTAAAATAAGGTATCACTCGACCCCCCCCCCTTTCCATTTAAGATTGTGTTCCCCTCGAGAACAAAATTGACGGGTCTGAGCGTTTTTCAAAAAAACTTAGCTGCCAGTAAATGCGTCTGTTTCGTTTTCGATGCGCCACCCTGTACGTTAAAAGAAAAAATTGCTCATTTTCAAGATCACGGGATGCTGTTATGTACTTTGGTGTTTGACGCACTGCGGGGTTTCAGTGAGTATGACCTATTTTGGAGAGTCTCTTACTTCGGGTAGGAAAGTTTTCGTGTCCGCGAAAAGCTGTAAAAACTTTCCACTGTCTGAAAAAATCGTAAATTTGGCCTCGAACAAGAATAGCATAGCAATGTGATTAAATTGTAGGTGGTAGACATTAATATTGCTGATAATTCCGCAAATGTTAATGATGCACCATGAATTTTTATACTCGATTATTCAATCTCCGTATGTTGTTGCTTCCATTTCCAGACTAGACAAAATATCTGGCAGATACTGATGATAAGGAAATGGCACAGACATCTAATTAATAACTAATATTGATAATTTCTGCAAACGGCACTCACTGAAAATAAACCCTAGTAAATCGAATGCTATTGTCTTTAGTCCACATAATTTGCCAGTTAATGTTGTTGATCTAATCCAACTGTCTGTGAATCATACTGTCATACCCTTAGTTAACGAAGCAAAAAACCTGGGCGTTATTTTGGATAAAGACCTCCGTTTTAATCAGCACGTGAATGCCACCCTTAAATCCACATATATATCGTTAAAATTATTATATTCAAACCGGCACATTCTTAATTTCAAAACGCGGAAAAAACTTGTTGAGAGTCTTGTTATGTCTAAAATATTTTATTCGCTGGTTCTTTATTATCCTTGTATTGATTATAACACTAAGTATAGACTGCAGAAAATCCAAAACAATTGTTGTCGGTTCGTATATGGCCTCAGAAGGTATGATCACGTATCGTCTAAGATAAAAGAGCAAAAATGGCTAAAACTTGATAAACACTATACTTTCTCTTTGGGTGTATTTGTCCATAAATTGATTTCCACAAGGTCACCCATTTATCTTATGGACAAACTTGTACCTCGTGGTCAAGTCATTTCTAGAGCCCTACGACATAACCATCTCTTCGGTATGCCATTCCACAGAACATGTATATTCCGAAAATGTTTTACGTACAATGCTATCAGGACTTACAACTCTGTCAACCAGGTACTCAAGTCCAAAAGCTTACCTGTTTTTAAAATTAAATACAAATCTGCTCTTTTGGAATTGCCTTTTTAAAAATCCCTGATGATTAGCCGACTGATTTTGTAGCTTTTGTAAATTTTCCATGCTTTATACATTCTGTAATTGTTCATTGTTTTCTTTTTATTTTTCTGTACTGTACTATTGTCCTGATTATTATTATTATTTTTTCACTTCGTTTTTGAGGTTAAGTGGTGGAGTAGCCATGTGGCTAAACTTCGCCTCAATTCGAAGGTTTCAATAAAGACATTTATTATTATTATTATTATTATTATTATTATTATTATCAATAAACCATGATATTCAAAAAGTGTATGACTTCTCGAATAACCACAGCCTGTCAATAAATCCTGGTAAATCCAGCCTGTTATTTTTTTGTTCGGATCGTAGGAGAGAAGAAATTAAAAGTCGATTAACTATTAAAATTGGATCTCAAAGACTGTACCCGGTTGACGAGGTTAAAATTCATGGCGTGGTAATCGATTTCAAACTTAGATTCACCAGTCATGTTAAAAATCTTTTGAAGAAAACCTACTTGAGACTGAGATCATTATATGCCGATAAAGCAATTTTCAATTATAAGCTAAGGAAAAAACTGTGTTCATCTTTGGTTATGCCGATTTTCAACTACTGTGATATTTTATATTATCCGTGTCTCAATGTTGTTACCAGAAATCGGATTCAAATTGTGCAAAACAATTGTGCTCTGTGTGTTCATCTGCGGTTTAAGGCGCTTTGACCATGTTTCCGGTAGTCTTATTGAATTAAACTGGATGATAACAAAAAATATTGTCAAATATCATTACCTTGTTTTTAATCATAAACTAATACTTATGTCAAAACCTATATACTTAAGAGAAAAGCTGATCCTTAGGCGTAATATTCATCATAGACATATTAGATTTCCAGATTTGATAACTACACCTATTCACTCCACAACTTTATTCCAGCATTCTTTCACGTACAGGGCTTCAGTGTTATACAATGCCTCGAGTCCTGAAATCAAAACCATGTCCTTAAATTGCTTCAAGGAAGCTGTCAAATCTCATATTTACTTGGATCCATAGTCTTAATTAGATTAAATGATTCTTCACTTCCCTTGTGTACATGTAGCAAACCTTGCAACATGTACGTATGTAATGTATGTACAAGGTGACTTCGAGTTGAGTCATTTATTTTAACAGTGAGTAGATCTGATCAAAAGAAATGTCTTTTTCCTTTAACATTTTTGTGGTAAAATTAAAGTAACAAAGTTATAGCCCTTTAGAAGTTTGAGTACCGCCCTGTCTCAATAATAATATTATGTGCTCGTGTTTGGCAACAACGTATATAATCCACCTTATCGGTTCATCG
The DNA here is from genome assembly GCA_963669975.1 of Acanthoscelides obtectus. Classification (NCBI taxonomy): domain Eukaryota; kingdom Metazoa; phylum Arthropoda; class Insecta; order Coleoptera; family Chrysomelidae; genus Acanthoscelides; species Acanthoscelides obtectus. The sequence goes on along the minus strand of CAVLJG010000004.1, from coordinate 112,944,352 downwards.
CATCGGAAACAAAAAAGCGAAAGAATTTGAAACGCTGATCACGATGTTTTTATTTAGTCAATGTGTCAGTCGGTAACGCGTGAGTGAATAGTGGTGTTTTTATTATTATACGTCAACAAGTATTCTATAAAACACCTGCCAATTGAGAGTCGGACAGGCGTTAATGTTAAAGTGATAGCAATCCAAAATCTCAGCAAAACTCTAGCAAACGATCCTCTTTCGACTTGTTAAATCCCCATAAGGCTAGGCAAAATGTCTGGTAGATACGTCAACAGCGCCAAAAGCGTTACTCTCCCTGTCGCCGTCGCCGGCTTCGCCCGTTTGTTTTGTACAATTGTATGAGTGATGAATATGTATTACAAAAGCGGGCTCAGGCCGCTCTGTGCTGGACCGACGCTTGCGAAAAGGAAAATGGAAGATAGGATCCAATGATGATAATTTTCTTTGTTGACAGAAAAAGAACGACAAAGGTGGCCGTGACCCGGTGAAGCCCGAGAAGGGGTGCATTTTCATGAGCGGTTTAACTATAGCGTCAGAAATGAAATGGGCACTTTTGTGGGAGTTATTGGGTATGTTTGTTTAAGTACAGGGTCTGGATGGCTTGATTAAGAAGCGCATGATATGCAGTGCTTTTCAGAAAGATCTCCTACTTACTTTCTAAGGGGTCAAGTTAACAAGCTGAAATTCGCAAATCGATGCTATATTGTAAGGCTTTACACGCGCTAACTCTCTAGCTTACGAATAGATATCCTAAAACGCATCCGCTGGTAAGTATGCATAATCTGCAACGGAGTATATTTATCGGCCGAAATGAGGATGTTATTGATTATAAAAACTAGATGGGTGGACATGTCTAACTAGATGGTCTCAGTTGCCTTTCTACCCTGTGCGGAGAACGGCTGCACTCTACAGTGCCCACAACGGTAAGTACCGTCCAAAACGGACGCAGGAAAGTAAACGCATATTAAAACAAGAAAGGTTGATATTCAAATCAGTTGGTAATTTATTTTGAAGGTTCATTTATGCCATTTATGTATGAAAAATAATATCGCTCAAATGTTCACCACGACTGGATTTACAGACGTCCACGCGATGGTCGAAATTTTCAATGACATTTTGCAACATGGTCGGTTCTATGGCATTTATCTCGGCAATGATGTTGTTTTTGACTTCTTGGAGGGTGGCTGATTTGTCGACGTAGACTTTGCTTTTCACATATCCCCATAAAAAGAAGTCCAAGGGAGTCAGATCGCACGATCTTGGTGGCCATGGCACATTTTCTCTACGCGAAATCACGCGATCACCGAAGAAGGACTGCAATCGATGGATATTGACGTTGGTTGTGTGGCATGTTGCACCGTCTTGTTGGAAATAAACATCGTCCATATCCATTCCTTCAAGTTGCGGCAAAAAATAGTCCTCTATCATCACGTGATATCGCTCAGAATTGACGGTAACGGCGTCCCCGGCCGCATTTTCGAAAAAGTAAGGTCCGATGATGCCTTTTGACCACAATGCACACGACACAGTCACTTTTTGAGGATGCATCGGCTGCTCTTGATACTCACGGGGATTTTCGTTCGCCCAGATGCGGCAGTTTTGCTTGTTTACCGTCCCATTCAAAGTGAAATGCGCTTCGTCGCTGAACGTGATTTTTGATGAAAAATTGGCATCAATTTGGCGGTGTTCAAGGAGCCAATCTGAGAACGTTCGGCGCGAAAAACGGTCGGCCCGACGCAGCTCTTGCGTCAATTGGATCTTGTAGGCGTGTACATTCAAATCCTTGTGGAGAATGCGGAGCAAACTGGTTCTCGAAATGCCCAATTCTTGGGATCGACGCGCTGTTGATTGTTTCGGATCGTCTCTCACACTCTCCTTCACAACAGCAATGTTTTCCGGTGTGCGAACGCTCCTTGGCTGGCCAGAGCCTGGCAGATTTGCCACAGAACCTGTTGCCTCGAATTTACGCACCAGACGACCGATGGTTGTTTCGTTTGGGCGGTTGTTGCGACCGAAATGTTCACGTTGCGCGCGAAACGTGTTTTTTATTTTTGCACCATTTTTGTAGTGCTCTTGAATAACTTTAATGCGGTCTTCAATCGAATACGACTCCATAGCGATCAATGGTAAACATTGAACTAACAAAATGACATGTCGGTGACAGAAAACAAAGATGGCGTCTATGTCAAATTGTCGTTTACTTTCCTGCGTCCCTATTGGACAACCCTTTTTTTATGTTTAACAGCGCGTATTTGTTAGTACTCCCGTGGTTTACCATTATCCGTCCTTTGCAGCGCCAATCAAGGCTGCCCTCCAGGAGCAGTACTAACCCCCATGTCACAATCGTGGTGGAGGCTCTGGCTCACGGCTAATAAGATCGATAAGGTTCCGCCACATGGATCGAAAAGGCGCCTACACCATACTAAAGCACACGTTTGGAAAGAATTCTAAGTATCACCATCAATAAATTTGTTTTCGAGTAAAAATTAACTATATTATGATTTTTTAAAACCGTCCATCCTCTCTGCCGCGCCCTGTATATTAATTATTATCGATCTAATATAACACCTTGGCTATGACCTTAGAAGGTCAAAGTTTTTCAGAGACAACTACTCACTTGAACGAAAAATTTTCCACTCTACCCACTTCCAGTATCAAAATTAAGGACTTTCATTTGGAAAATTACAGTTGTCCTTGAAGTAACCTTAAAATAGCAGGTGAAGGTTACGGTCATATGCCTTATCTGGACCTTTTGAAACATTTGAGGGTATTTTCTGTCAAAAATAAGCCCTAAACGACAAATGATTCTTGCCTTGTCTCCATCATCTTTTAATTTTTTCTACCATCATATGGACTGGAAAACGGAGATTTGAATTTTTCTAATACACTACAATTCTAGTAATCATTAGTGATACTATACAGCTTCAAAATGAGGATTACGTACATAGCTTTCACACTCTTGTTACCGTGCCATAAATTGAATAAATGCTTGAGAAACGATGGAAAATAAATATGGTTATGAACTGTAATTGTTAATTGTAACCTACCCTGTGAATTTATCACGTCCGCTGTATGCCCACAGCATCAATCAAACGTCTAAGCTGCAATATATAAATTTTAGAAGCATCTGCAAGATATACAAGCATATAATTCATGGAGTATCTGATGCATTATCGATGATCTAAGATGGAGGTTGGATGTCGACGTATATATCCGATAGGATAAGTAAATGATGTTCTGTCAAGGTAGCGACGTGAGCAAGATGAGCAACCTAATTTTATTAGCTCCATGTAATATGCATGTGTTGTGCAGTAAACAGCATATGTATTACCGGAATCAATATAAGCTTCTCAAACTGCAGAAATAAACCAGTTTCCTTCCACAAATATTGAATTATTTCGATCGATGTCTAAACATAAATCTAACATGCACGGAAGCACTAGTAAGTCTAATACGGTATCTTATAAAGTTGACAAATCATATGATATAACTTGGTCCACGTCTTTAAATTTGGCCTTAGCATCAAGCATAAACTAGTCGGGGCAGCAACACCCCAAATATGTGAGCAGTACTCGAGGATAGGTTTTATCTGGGCCTTGTACAGAGTTGGGAAAGTCATGTGGAGAAAAGTACTTCTTAGTCCTAAACAGATGACCTAGTTTTTTTCCAGCAACTGGCGCTATTGCATGGTGTGCCACAAGGATCTGTCCTTGGATCTTTGCTGTTCTTGCTATATACAGGGTGGCGCATCGAAAACGAAACAGACGCATTTACTGGCAGCTCATTTTTTTTTAAAAACGCCCAGACCCGTCGATTTTGAATGACCTGAGTAGTTATCTTAAATGCCTGTTTTCAAATAGATTAAAAATTAACATTGAAAACACAAAATACGTTATATTTAAACAAAAAAATAAGATAGCAATAAGCTAAATATTAACATAATATAATGCTAGAAAAAGTGTCAAGTATTAAATATTTGGGATTACTAATAAATGAAAGTTTAAATTGCTCACTTCACTTAAATGGAATTTGTGATAGAATAGTTTCAATGCTATCTGCCTTATACTACTATATAAGAGTACAGATTATTTGTCCAACAAAATCAAATTTCAAATTTATAATGCCTTCTTTCTCACACATTTTAGGTACCTCTTGCCAGTATGGGGTATCTGCGGTGAAGTTAATTTTAATAAAGCATAATAAAATTGTGAAAATATTGTTTAATTTCGATTGGCTTACAAGTTCTAATACACTTCATTCAAATTTAAATTTAAACAAATTAAGAGTGTTATTGGAGGTGGAACAATGTAAACTTGTTTATAAAATTATAAATAATCTACAAAAAAGTAACATAAATATTAGGTTCTAGAATAACGTGTATGATCACCAGACAAGACCACTAAATAATGTTTATCAAATTTCCACAAGAACTAATATAGGTTTAAAAAATCCAATCACAGACGCAATTAAGAAATTTAATAATTTCCCTCATTGTATAAAAGATTCAAATAACTATAGAAGTGTTGTTAGAGAATTGAAGGATTTTAAAAATGTTAATGAATTTATTTATTGAAATTATGAGCAACACTGCAGTGTACCTATAGCTCATAGATATTTATTATTGTTTTGTTATTCTCGGGGCCAGTGTTTGCAAGCACTGATTGGGGAATTATTGTTAAAACTGGTTATACATTTTGTATTATTGTGTTTAAATAAATTATTTCCAAAAAAAATTGGTCTAAGCCTACGGTGGCCTTAGTGGACTTCTCTAGTCGCAAATAAGAGCTGACCGGTAAAACAAATCTAACCGAATACCGACAGAATACCGAACCGTACCGTCTTGTTTAGTCTAAAAGTCCCAGATATTTAGAAGTGTTTATAGGTTGAGTCATTGTGTCACAAAATGTTACGTCTTCGATATTATTTTTTTAAAGGTTTGGTAAACACACTCATGGGTAAGCTAGTAGTTTAGTCAAGTTTAAAGGTCTATTAACGATAGTACGCGGCTTTATTTTAGGAATATTATAATTGCTTTGGGGTTCAAAAAGCAAGTCAGGGAGGCACATCTTTGCAGTGTGCTTACTTCCATGGGGTGCAGATTGAAATCAAAGCGAGAACGAGACAAACAGAGCTTGAAACCGTTCATCGCTTTGAGTTTATCGCACCGCACCATCACCGCTTGCTAGCTTGACCGCATGCTGCTTCCGCTTTAACTGTTGCTTTTTAACTGCTTTTGATTCCGTTGGACCCAGAGTTAACCAATTGTCTAGGGGTAGCTAGATTCAGACTCGGATTTCTCTCATTTGTACATATAACTTGAGATATCCCGACCGTACTTGAAGTGTATGTATTTGCTGTTAATATACCAGTTTGTGTTATAAGTTCACACATATCGGCCTGCCTAAAGTTAGAGATAAAAAAAAGTAGTAGTAGTAGAAAGTAAAGAGTAAGTATCTCGAGTCTGGCCGTTTGAGCGTGAACCATCAATTCCCTGAACTATTTTCTTCACTGAAGCTGCCCAAGGTGGCTCAGTCTATAGTGTTATCTACAGACTTTAAATAGGAGGCTGGCGTCCGAGGAGTTGCTGAATTAGAGAGCCAGGCAGTTCGCCAGTTAGTGACCCCGAGGTATGTTGACTAATCCTTGAACTGGAATGAATATACTAAGTGACATATAAATCCGAACACCCAGTTTAAATGGTTTTATTTTAATAAAATTTTGTATAAGTACTTAATGAAGCATAATAAGTAAATGATAAAAATTTCAAAATGATTGCACTGCTTTAAAGCCCTTTGACCTTTAATAATGTGTGGATGCACCCTGATGTGCTACGCATTCTCCAACGCGCCTAGGCATGCTTCTGATCAGGTGGTCAATGTCCTCCTGTGGTATCTCATTCCAGGCAACCACCAACTCCTCTCGAAGTGCTTCTAGAGTCTGAGGAGGACGTTGCAAATTGAGCAATCTCCTACCCATCATATCCCACACGTGCTCAATTGGGGATAAGTCGGGAGATCTTGGTGGCCATGGTAACAATGTGACATCATTATGTTGAAAGAAGTCTATTGTGACTCTTGCAACATGTGGTCGGACATTATCTTGTTGGAAAGTTGGATCTGCCAGGGTGTCAAGATAGGGTAAAAGATGGGGTTCTAGAACTTCGTGGATATAACGCTGCGCGTTCATTTTACCTCTGATGAAGATTAAAGGTGACCTGGAACCATAAGCTATAGCACCCCGAACCATAACTCCAACAGTGTGATGAACATGTCTTTCAACAAAAAACTGTGGATTCCTCCTTTCACCACGTCGCCTTCTAACCCTGGCACGACCATCGTGCATGCCTAAACAAAATCGAGACTCGTCACTAAAGACAATACTGTTCCATTCCTGATCCCAGAGTGACCGTTGTCTGCACCACTCAAGGCGATTACGTCGGTGTTCTCGAGTTAAAGGGAGGACCCAGTGTGGCCGGTATGAAAACAAGCCAAAACTTCTCATTCGTCGGTAAACACTTCGCATGCCAATAGGTCTTCCGTGTTCTGCAAACCATTCATTTGCAATGGACCTGGTAGTGGAGAAACGGTCCCTTAAGGCCAATACTCTTAGGCGGCGATCGTCACGGTCTGTTGTTCTACGGCGGCGTCCTGTGCCCCTTGCTCTTTGCGTACGGCCTTCTCGAAGCCATGCCTGACAACACCTAACCACAGTGTCTACACTTCTTTGCACTCTAACTGCAATTGCCCGAAAAGAAAGTCCAGCTTCCCGAAGTCCCACTATACGGCCCCTATCAAACTCACTAAGTTGACGAAATCGTACAGTTCTCCGTACTCTAGGCATCGCAACCGATCGTAAAGGATGTCAAGAACCAAAATCCGCCAACGTTGATTCTTTACTGCGGCTGAAATATTCATTTTTAGAGCGTTAGTGAATTAAAAAAAAGCAGTATAAAAACCGGAATGTCCAACTGATAAGGCTGAAAATTTTGTCACTTGTTATTTACAGTAAGATAAATACATTCACTAACTTTTAATAAAATAAAACCATTTAAACTGGGTGTTCGGATTTATATGTCACTTAGTATATCTCAATTCAATAACATTCTGAATGGTGTAATTTTTTTCCGATTCACAGTCTGTCCTTGTAGTCTTACTGCAAGTCGATCTAAAAAACTAGTTGAAGAAATTATTTTTTCTGGGTGTAACACTTCTGTCACTGAGTATATAGAGCCTCGTGTATCTTAAGTTAAATCCTGACTTTTATAAAAGCCACCATGGAACTCGTTCAAACACCCGACAAAGATAACCTGTACGCAAAGGAACATTGCTAAAACGAGAAATGAAATTAACTACCATGACATAAAATTTTATATTTCAGGAACTAATATCTCTAGCATACAATGCATTTAGTAATTCTGTGAAAAGTTTGACTTTGTTGACAGCTTTGTTCACCACTGACGAGCTTCTCAACTACAGTTTCCTCACGTATACTCAATAGTTTTAACTGTTATGATATTTTATACTATATTCTCTTTTTTTGTTCGAAATATATATAATTTATTACAGTTTCATCTTTTAAGCTATTCATTTATTGATTGAACGCAGTTTGTTAACAGTTTATCTTTTACACTTTTTACTGTCACCATTTTAACCATATATGTGTATGATCTGTAGTGTTTGTTTTTATATTTATTGTATCTCATTTAATTTATTTTTGCTAATAAGCTTCAATCATAATATTGACTTGTGTAAGCACATTTTGTGTAATAACACCAATGAACCATTATAATTGTTATTATTGATGAATTGTGTTCATGTTAGATCGTCACCCCTCAGAAAACTTCCGAAAATAGGCAAGAATGTCTCTCATTTACCTTCTTGTTTCGTTCCATCCCAGGTAACTCTCGAGGCGCAAATGTTCTGTATCTAGTGCATTGTAGCAGTCTATCCAAATGGTCCGACCCTCCGCCTCAGTTGCAGTGGCGAACTACGGCTAATCAGATCCCGCAGACGTTATTTGACAGTTGTCGCTGTCTTCGTATAACCGGAAGCAGAAGTCGTGTCCCGGGAGATCCACTTCCGGTCCTAACAACACCTGCCCCGTCATTGTTTCCGGACAGATACACGCTTTATCCCTTTCCTTGGTTCGTTTAGGAATGTACCGGATAACGAAGGTCTCCTTTCCTCTTGTCCACATAACGAACAATTGAAATTCGACATAGATTGCTTAGAAAAAATGTGGTCATAATCCCATAATCAACCGAAACCATGTGCTGGAAAAAGCGTTTTTTATTGTACATACCGTCGACCCACTTAAATAAAATGATTTTGATGATATACTAACTAGAGTAATAATTTAGCTGGTCCAGATAAAGTTCCTGGATTTCTCTTAAAACAGACGTTACATACTATTAGTAAACATTTGATTGATTTGTCTTGTTGCCTAGAGAAATTTCCAGAAATTCTGAGGAATGCAAAGCTGGTAACGGTTTTCAAAAAAGGAGATCCATCGAACATCAGGCCAATAACGGTAGCGTTTGGCTTCTCCAAAACTTTTGAGTATTGGTACGCCAGTCACTGACTGATGTTTTTTGAGAAGAACACGAATTCTTTACTGGAAAGTCAGCAACAGCGGAAATCCATTCGTTATATGAGCGATTGATTTCATTTATGGAGGCAGGTGTAGACGGAGCTCATACCTCATACCTTGTTGATAGGGTACAATATGTTTTTCTACTACATAGAGATGACCAAATGTTACATCGAGTCCAATCCACAGTAGTCACTGTTGGTACTGGGGTTCCTCAAGGTTCCATTTTGGGGCCTGTTTTGTTCGTTCTCTATATCAATGAGATTGAGTCAGTATGTGAGGAGGCGATGTTCACACTATATGCAGATGATCATCGAACAAATTTGAAAATATGTTAAACGATAGATGCAATGACGTAATTCCAAAGTTCATTGTGTTTTTTTTCAAAAATCAGTTGCTTTTGAACACTGACAAGACCAGTTTAATCAGGTTTCATTAGCCACAAGGAAGATAGATATGCCTGACGTTAATATATGTCACTTTTCACAATCCGAGTCACCGTTAATTATAACGTGACATATAAAATCCGAACCCCCAGTTTAAATGGTTTTATTTTAATAAAATTTTGTATAAGTACTTAATGAAGCATAATAAATAAATAATGATAAAAATTTCAAAATGATTGCACTGCTTTAAAGCCCTTTGACCTCTAATAATGTGTGGATGCACCCTGATGTGCTACGCATTCTCCAACGCGCCTAGGCATGCTTCTGATCAGGTGGTCAATGTCCTCCTGTGGTATCTCATTCCAGGTAACCACCAACTCCTCTCGAAGTGCTTCTACAGGGTTATCCAAATTAAGTGTCCACCATTGGTAACTTTGTTATTAGTAAAAATACAAAGTTGTTTAAATTAGCAAACTAGTAGCATTTTTAACACTGGTAAAAATGAGAAATAAAAAAAAACAATTGAGAGTCGTTATTTTGATTTTTTTCAGTAAAATAACATTTTTTTAAATGGAAACCCCTGTATATTATATTTTTTTCTGTTAAAGCATCAAATTTTAAACAAAAAAGTTCATAATGACTTTTCCGCTAAAGTCAAAAATAAAGTCAAAATAACGATAAATATTTTTAATTATTTGCAGTATTATAATATTAAGACGGCTATGAAAACAACATGGCGTTCGCGATTTGACAGCATTAAGATAAGCGACAAATTGTTAAACTGGACATACTCGCAACTAGAAGGCTTTGGAAAACAATGATAAAATCAAATAATGTCAAACATTAGTGTAAATACTTGTTTATAAGCTTTATTGTGTCATTAATTTAAAGAAAAATGTTCTCCCATGAAGAAAAGTGTGATATGTTAGAATGCTATTTAGTGTGCAGAAAATCCTCCTTGAGAACAAGAGAATACTACAGTGAATTATATCCCGCTCGCATTCAACCGTATGAACGATATTTTCTGAGACTTTATCGAAAATTTAGGGGCAACGAAAATGTTTTTGCTAAAACAAGGGCAAAAAAAGAATTCATAATAAGCGAGGCCACGGAAATTGCAGTTATTGGATATTTTGAAGCTTATCGTGAGAATTCAATAGCAGATATTCTCAAGGACTCTAATTTCAGTTATGGTACTGTTCAAAGGATTTTAAAAAAATACAAATTTATTCCGTATAAGTACCGACCAGTTCAAACGCTTTTGGCAGGGGATCCAGAGAGAAGACTTGTTTTTTGCCATTGGTATCTTAGCTTCTGTCGCCAAAATGTAAATAACTTTCGTTACCTTTTATGGACAGATGAATCAAATTTTTCAAATTCTGGAATGTTTAATAGAAAAAACCACCATTATTGGTCAAGAGAAAATCTTTTGTTAGTACATCCAAGAGGCCCACAAGTCCGTTTCAGTTTCAACGTTTGGTGCGGTATAATTGGTTCAAAAATTGTTGGCCCGTTCTTTTATGAGGGAACCCTAACTGGTGAAAGATATGTGGAATTTATGTCAGAAATTCTGACTAATCTCTTAGACGAATTGGATCTTATAAGTAGACATCATCTGCATTTTCAGCAAGATGGCGCACCTGCCCACAACTCCAGAGGTACTTATCATTTTCTAAGTACTACTTTTAATGATCAGTGGATAGGAACAAATGGCCCAATACAGTGGCCTCCCAGATCACCAGATCTAAACCCACTTGATTACTTCTTGTGGGGTTACTTAAAGAACCAAATTTACAAGCGAAGGTACGATAACCTTGACGCGTTAAAGACTGCAGTTAGGGAAAAGATAACCCAGATAGGTGGTAGGACCATACTTAAGACAGTTCGAGCAGTTGAAAAACGTGCCCAAAAATGTATTGAAGAACAAGGTGGTGTTTTCGAGCATCTTCTTTAAAAAAAATTGTTATTGTATTTTGTAAGATTATAAGTTGATGTTGAAAATAAAGTTTGTCGATACAATTTAATTGTTTCAGATTGGAGGCCATAACTTCAACAATTTGTAACCTAGGAGAAAAGTTATTGTGAGCTTTTTTGTTTAAAATTTGATGCTTTAACAGAAAAAAATATAATATACAGGGGTTTCCATTTAAAAAAATGTTATTTTACTGAAAAAAATCAAAATAACGACTCTCAATTGTTTTTTTTTATTTCTCATTTTTACCAGCGTTAAAAATGCTACTAGTTTGCTAATTCAAACAACTTTGTATTTTCACTAATAACAAAGTTACTAATGGTGGACACTTAATTTGGATAACCCTGTAGAGTCTGAGGAGGACGTTACAAATTGCAATCTCCTACCCATCATATCCCACACGTGCTCAATTGGGGATAAGTCGGGAGATCTTGGTGGCCATGGTAACAATGTGACATCATTATGTTGAAATAAGTCTATTGTGACTCTTGCAACATGTGGTCGGGCATTACCTTGTTGGAAAGTTGGATCTGCCAGGGTGTCAAGATAGGGTAAAAGATGGGGTTCTCGAACTTCGTGGATATAACGCTGCGCGTTCATGTTACCTCTGATGAAGATTAAAGGTGACCTGGAACCATAAACTATAGCACCACAAACCATAACTCCAACAGTGTGATGAACATGTCTTTCAACAAAAAACTGTGGATTCCTCCTTTCACCACGTCGCCTTCTAACCCTGGCACGACCATCGTGCAAGCCTAAACAAAATCGAGACTCGTCACTAAAGACAATACTGTTCCATTCCTGATCCCAGCGTGACCGTTGTCTGCACCACTCAAGGCGATTACGTCGGTGTTCTCGAGTTAAAGGGAGGACCCAGTGTGGCCGGTATGAAAACAAGCCAAAACTTTTCATTCGTCGGTAAACACTTCGCATGCCAATAGGTCTTCCGTGTTCTGCAAACCATTCATTTGCAATGGACCTGGTAGTGGAGAAACGGTCCCTTAAGGCCAATAATCTTAGGCGGCGATCGTCACGGTCTGTTGTTCTACGGCGGCGTCCAGTACCCCTCGCTCTTTGCGTACGGCCTTCTCGAAGCCATGCCTGACAACACCTAACCACAGTGTCTACACTTCTTTGCACTCTAACTGCAATTGCCCGAAAAGAAAGTCCAGCTTTCCGAAGTCCCACTATACGGCCCCTATCAAACTCACTAAGTTGACGAAATCGTACAGGTCTCCGTACTCTAGGCATCGTAACCGATCGTAAAGGATGTCAAGAACCAAAATCCGCCAACGTTGATTCTTTACTGCAGCTGAAATATTCATTTTTAGAGCGTTAGTGAATTAAAAAAGCAGTATAAAAGCCGGAATGTCCAACTGATAAGGCTGAAAATTTTTTCACTTATTATTTACAGTAAGATAAATACATTCACCAACTTTTATTAAAATAAAACCATTTAAACTGGGTGTTCGGATTTATATGTCACTTAGTATATTTCCTGAAAGAGCCTTAGAAGCGTTCTTTAAAGATCTTCTCTGGAGCGCTTTCATCTGCTTTTTTACATATCTCCATCAGTTTCTTCAGTTCTTATCTGACTATGCACTATGCAACAGTTTTGTCTGTCTCTACCGCTTTTGCTTACAATCCACAACTCTGATGGTAGTTGGTGTTATAAAATTCGTGGTCTACTTACTACGTTCTTTTGTGAAATTCGTAGTCTTTTTATGGAACTTTAATTTCTAAAGATTTCGTTACTGTCAACACCTTAGTCAAAACAAAACAACAAATCAATATCCGCTGGGCTTATTCTTATATTTCACTCGATGTAAGGACGCCAGAAGAACGGTACGTTTCAGCAATTTCTGCTGTAGCTCGAAGCGAAGAGAACCTTATCGCTATAAAAGAAGGCGATAAACATTTTACGACGTGAGTTTCATTTACAACTTTATATTTACTGTGTTATGATGCAAGTATATTGATAAGACTTTTTTCAGATGTTTTATCTTGCGTATGACGAAAAGACGTATATCAAGCCCATAGGTCCGCATTCGCTTCATATATCTGAACTTTTGAAAGCCAGAACAGTCGCAAGTCCAAATTTTCAGTTCGTTATTTCATTGGACCCGCCCAAATAGTCTTTTTACTGGATATAACGTTCAGTATTTTTACCCACTTGGTAGTCATAATCTGTTTATATACTAAGTGACATATAAATCCGAACACCCAGTTTAAATGGTTTTATTTTAATAAGTTGGTGAATGTATTTATCTTACTGTAAATAACAAGTGAAAAAATTTTCAGCCTTATCAGTTGGACATTCCGGTTTTTATACTGCTTTTTTTTAATTCACTAACGCTCTAAAAATGAATATTTCAGCCGCAGTAAAGAATCAACGTTGGCGGATTTTGGTTCTTGACATCCTTTACGATCGGTTACGATGCCTAGAGTACGGAGACCTGTACCATTTCGTCAACTTAGTGAGTTTGATAGGGGCCGAATAGTAGGACTTCGGGAAGCTGGACTTTCTTTTCGGGCAATTGCAGTTAGAGTGCAAAGAAGTGTAGACACTGTGGTTAGGTGTTGTCAGGCATGGCTTCGAGAATGCCGTACGCAAAAAGCAAGGGGCACTGGACGCCGCTGTAGAACAACAGACCGTGAAGATCGCCGCCTAAAATTATTGGCCTTAAGGGACCGTTTCTCCACTACCAGGTCCATTGCAAATGAATGGTTTGCAGAACACGGAAGACCTATTGGCATGCGAAGTGTTTACCGACGAATGAGAAGTTTTGGCTTGTTTTCATACCGGCCACACTGGGTCCTCCCTTTAACTCAAGAACACCGACGTAATCGGCTTGAGTGGTGCAGACAACGGTCACTCTGGGATCAGGAATGGAACAGTATTGTCTTTAGTGACGAGTCTCAATTTTGTTTAGGCATGCACGATGGTCGTGCCACGGTTAGAAGGCGACGTGGTGAAAGGAGTAATCCACAGTTTTTTGTTGAAAGACACGTTCATCACACTTTTGGAGTTATGGTTTGGGGTGCTATAGCTTATGGTTCCAGGTCACCTTTAACCTTCATCAGAGGTAACATGAACGCGCAGCGTTATATCCACGAAGTTCTAGAACCCCATATTTTAGCCTATCTTGACACCCTGGCAGATCCAACTTTCCAACAAGATAATGCCCGACCACATGTTGCAAGAGTCACAATAGACTTCTTTCAACATAATGATGTCACATTGTTACCATGGCCACCAAGATCTCCCGACTTATCCCCAATTGAGCAAGTGTGGGATATGATGGGTAGGAGATTGCTCAATTTGCAACGTCCTCCTCAGACTCTAGAAGCACTTCGAGAGGAGTTGGTGGTTGCCTGGAATGAGATACCACAGGAAGACATTGACCACCTGATCAGAAGCATGCCTAGGCGCGTTGGAGAATGCGTAGCACATCAGGGTGCATCCACACATTATTAAAGATCAAAGGGCTTTAAAGCAGTGCAATCATTTTGAAATTTTTATCATTTACTTATTATGCTTCATTAAGTACTTATACAAAATTTTATTAAAATAAAACCATTTAAACTGGGTGTTCGGATTTATATGTCACTCACAGTATATTAAACGACTCTGGGAATTTTTAGAGAGCAGAATGAGATTTCAGGTAATTTTAGATTGGACGTTGCATTATTTAATTTTTAGTATGTATTGTTTTGTTAAAATGACAGATACGCGCAAAGCTATAAGTTTGAAAGAAAAGATAGGCACCATTTAAAGTAACGAAAGTGGCATCGGCAAGTCGGAAATTGCGAGAAGGAAAAATATGGCAAAAACAATTTGGTGGAATCGTGAAAAAATCAAGCAAGCAAGTGAATATAAATCGCAGTGCTTTTCGAAACAGAACCGCCGCAGTTCCAAATGGAGCTGATTAAGCTTCAATGCGATACGATCCTTAGGGATAGATACTACCGCTACAATAGTAATTTAATTTCGTTTTATCAAGGTGTTAAGCCTGGCCTTGGAAACTTGCTGCAGGTTCGGTACAACGTACTTCTGCGAGCAGATGTTTTCTTTAATGAATTTGAACAAAACTAAAAGCAGGTCTTTTGGAATTCTGTTTCACAAGCTGCAGCCCAAACGACTTGATGGGAATTGGCATGAGGTGTCTGGCGCGCAAGCGCTCAGTCGCTAGTCCGACCAAAATGAGTATGGGCTTATAAATAGGGCTTTGCATCGTGCATTCATTACAATCCGACATCCATTTCCTCAGCGTGATTGTCTCGATTTAGATTGTTTTTGTTTTGTTATATCTAGTATGGCAAATTTTTTTAAAAAAGTATCCGCCAGAATGATTCAAGACCTCACAAAATAATAATTTTGAGTTGAAGCCAATCTAGACTTACAGAAAGAACATCTACTGCAGATGCAATACTGGATATAGGTATATCAAACAATGGACAAAAAACCCATTCCATTTGCATTTTTGTTGAGTTAAAGCTCATCGTGCAGTAAACGATAAATTATTTATTACTAGATACATTCGAGATGGTTAGTTTTATTAAAAAAAAATTTACTCGTTAATCGAAAAAGCATCTATCTAACCGCCAACAATCTGTTTAGATCAAAATCACTTAGAATGGAAATGTCTCTGAAATGTAGTGTCCCACAGGGTACCTTCTTGGGCCCACTACTGTTTAATATATATTTGAACGATACATTTCAAATCGATTGTGTGTGATAAAATTTGTGTCATCTGAAAACATAATTGAAAACGATTTCATAAAAATTATACAGTGGTTTAACGGAAGAGTTATTCAAAAAAACAGTTTTACCATTTGAATCAAAAACTCTAAACTAATAGAGTACCAAACATAAAATATCTCGAATCATTCCTAGATTCCTACGTACGTTGGGACATATTTCTAGTGTTTTAAAAAAATTTCGACCTGTGTCATAAAATATCTCACAAGCATTTTGACAGAAAAAGACCTTCGTACATTATACCACATCTAACCTAAGATATATAAGCATAGGGATTGTATGTTCAACCGATAAATATAATTTAAATTTAAAAAAAGCATTTTAAAGACAATATTCAGTAAACGACCTAAATCCTACTAATGCAGTGGATTCAGACATGCAAGTATTTGACATCAGGCAAAGTGCGTGGAACCGTATTTTCAAAACTGATTTCAGACAATCGATTGGCCGAATACCTGCCCAATTTGCTTTTCACATATTTCTACCCGTTAGCACGTCTATGCTTTAAGTAACCAACTAGTTTGATACAGAGCAGAATTCTAGGTAGAATCAAAACAAGAGGACACAGCTAGAGAGAGACAAAGCAAATAAATAACTAAACGAGCATTATCCTATTATTGACGTCTCGAAAGTTCCTAATCTTCCTTGCAAGCTTCGTTAAATAATAAAATTCCCGACGATTCTGTACACAGAAGTGTAGTGTTCAACATCTAGGAATATACAGGACAGCGGCGTACGTACAGAATTAGTACGCATATCAGGTGGAAGAGGAAATAATGAAAACTTAATTGTACGAGGGTGGTCCCAGAAGTACCCGGCCTGACCTAGAGATGGCGGTAGTTGTTTGAAAAATATCATTGTATTAGAAAGGAAATTGGTCATCGTTATGTGGTACAATACTTTTATTTCAAAGGCCTCAGCCCAACCAATATAAAAGCTGAACTGGATTCTACTCTGGGTGAGTCTGCTCCTTCGTTTTGGACATGAGAAAGCTGTGTGCAAGATGGGTGACGCGATTCCTCACACAATCGATCAAAAACAGTGTTTCTATATGCAAAACTTAAGAGACATCCCTCGTAGCAGCTGTGAGCTCCCGCAGTGATCGATTCTGGTATGCTATTTGGATGGCATTCCACCTCACATTCCATTTAACATCGACCCATCTCTAAGCCCATTAGTACACCACTGGTTGTTAAATATCTGGAGCGTGCAATTTCCGAAGTTCGGGAAAGTAAACAAAATTCCAGATATATGGCAGTGTGATGCGAGGTGCACGCTTATCTTTAATGCATTTTCCAGTTGGATTGTCATTGTTGGCAGTACGCCTTGCCAATACACCAGATGAGATATCGCAGTGCATTAGGAAATGGGTTGCTCACAATGCGTGAATTCAAAAAGCATCACGAGACCCGCATACCATTTGCTCTGCCAACCAGCATTAAGAAGGCGGTATTGACTTTCCCTTCAACGACCATGTCGTCGGCTTGAATGGGCAATGCGAAATCCGTTTTTGTAGTATCACACTGGTGTACCATTTTTTTCTGTGAACATCGGTTCTAAAACAAACGAAACAAAGTTGCACACTCATACAGCAATATCGGTGTTGTCCATATTATTTTAATTTACGGTGAGAGTCTTCCGAATGCTACCGAGGCTTCGCGAGTACATCGAAACCGTTTTCCAAGATCCTTCTTCATTTCTTTTTTTTGCGCGAAATGTTTTGTATACAAAATTGATACGAACTAGGTTGACGAACTACATGTGCAGTGCATTCTAAAAGCCTATGCCGATGCTTACAGAATTTTGAGAAAAGAAGACCGATAATTATTGTTATTATTATTATTATTATGATAATTGAGATGAGCAGAGTACACAGTACTATAAGCTCATGCAGTAAATATAGTGTACGGACACGTAACGCAAATACATCAAATAGAAAACAATAAAAAAAGACAGTTCATAGCTATAAAGTTTGTACACTCCTCCAGCTATCATACTGCACTTTGAAGCTATTAACTGAAGTAGCACCAACCACACTTTCAGGTAAACTATTCCAGGTGTTGAATATGCGGTTGGGAAGAAACCACTGTCGGACTGTTGTTTTAAATGACTCCTTATCCAGTTTGAAGCTGTGTCCGCGTAGATTGCTGCGCGACAGACGGTATAGATGCATGAGGTTGGTGCCCATCAAACCATGAAGTATCCTGTACGTAACTATAAGATCGCCACGAAGTCTTCGCTCAGAGAATGAGGTCAGGTTGAATAATTCAAGGCGATCTTCATAGCTTGGTCTTCGTGCTCCAAAAGGGATACGAGTAGCCCGACGCTGTACTGATTCGACGAGATTTCTATCGCGCAGAAGCACAGTGTCCCATACCGGGCCAGCGAATTCAAGAATTGGCCTCACGAATGCCTTGTAAATGTAGGCGCAAGTGTTGACATCGGATCCTTTGAAAGACCTCTCCAGCATGTATAGAAGTTTCTTGGCTTTTGATGTAACGTGGTGAATATGCTCTGACCAGGAAAGACGATCGTTGACTACAACGCCCAGATCAGTGTGGCTGGAAACTGCTTCGATGTTGTGGTCAGAGATCTTGTATGTAAATCGCGGATTTGTCTTCCCGAGGTGAAGGACACAACACTTGTTAGATTTAAGGGCAAAAGCCAACTGACTGACCATTGACAAACAATATCAAGATCTCGTTGAAGCATAGCAGAATTTACGACAGTATTGTAAATCTTGGTGTCGTCGGCATAAGCTGAACATGTGGAGGAAATCAATGCGGGCAGGTCACTTGTATACAGAAGGAACAGCACTGGCCCCAAGACAGAGCCTTGAGGAACTCCACTTGCTACATGATGAAGGTGAGACTGGCTATCACTGACGCGCACATAGAAAGTCCTCCCGGTGAGAAAAGCCTCAATCCACAGTAACAACTCGCCTCTTATTCCCATACATTCCAACTTAAATAGAAGCCTTCTATGTGGTACGCGATCGAAAGCCCTAGAAAAATCTAAGTAGATTATATCAACAGGAGTCTTTGTGTTGGTCATTATTGATCGACCAGGGAGAAATCCATGCTGATTCTTAGGGATATGGTCATTTTCGAAAGCAAATGACAGGAGCTTATCTAATATGATTCATTCAGCTATTTTAGCGGCGATAGGAACGAGACTTATTGGTCGATAATTTTTAGCGGAGGATTTGTCGCCCTTTTTGAATACAGGGGTAACAGAAGCACTAAGCCAGCATGAGGGTAGGGTATGAGATCTAAAAGACGATGTGAATATCAAGCTTAATGGTAGGGCCAGTGCTGAAGCGCAGTTTTTAAGTACAGCAGCCGTCATCCCATCTTTACCAGGGGAGGAAGAGGTCGTCAGTTTTCGTAGGTGCATTAATACATCTTCAGGCAGGAACTCAACTTCGCAAAGGCTGTTGGGACACCTATGGCAGATAGTGGTCGGTAGAAGGTCTCCATTAGGCTCATTGACGAAGTCATCACTAAAGGACTCTGCCAGTAAGTTGGCAGATTCGGTGACATCCATGTGGAGATGACCGTCAGCGTCGCGGATCTGAGGTGATGAAACTTTGGAATTCAGTTTTGTTCTTAGATACCGAAACAGCTTCTTCTTATTTTTGGAGGTAACGAGTTTTCGTTCATAAGCATCTTTGGCATTATGTAACGTTCTAGATAGGAGGTTAGAAAAGGATCGATGAGACACGTAATTTTGTGAATGGCCACTCCTCCTAAACCGTTGCCACAAAGATCTCTTGTGACGAAGCATCCTCGATATGTTAGAGTTGATCCAGGGCTTTGAGGGGTCACAGTATACCTTCTTTTCAACAGTATTGTCAGCCGTTTCGCTTAGGACTCGTTGAGCGAAAGTGTCCCACATATCTTGGGTGCTACGGTTGTTAAGCAAAGCAGGCCAGTTGACTTCAGACAGGGATTGGTTAAGAGCATCGTGGTTTACAATTTTGATGGTTTTAAACTTATCGGTTGTAGAACGACTATTTATATTGAACTGGAGAGAAGATAAAAGTGAACAGTGGTCAGACTTGCCAAAAGGTGGCAAATAATCTAAATTAGAAACAAAGTCGGCGTCGTTAACGAATATCAAATCCAGAGCCCTAGGCGTCTGTCCTTCCCTGAATCTCGTTGGACGCTCAACAAGTTGAGATATGCTAGAGTTGCGTAGCAAGTCGATGTAAGCAGCAGAAGAAGAATTGCATTCAGGAATGGTTGACCTAGGCCAGCTAATGTCACGTAGATTGAAGTCACCAGCTATGAAAAGGTTGGTGTTTTTATTTAAGAGATCTGAAATGAGACTGCACAGGTGTGTGTCCAGTTTGCCACAGAATTTATCAGTTTTTTGAAGGTGTGATCTCCTGGGTAGCTGTGTGTACTATAGAAGGTTTACCACGAACGTATTTTATAGTAATATTACTTTCGCCTGTTGTTTGACGACGTCTAAGCTCTTCGCGAAGGTGTTGTAGTTCTTGCATTTGACCTCTGGTTTTGTCGTCAGAGATTTTTACGTGACGAAGAGTGGGGTGGCTAAGGATGGAGTTTTTCTTCCGCAAAATATTGCTGACGATAATGGGTGAGGAAAACACAACTCTAATTAAACGATTGCTTGAAGTTGTTCTGCCAAGGCGAGTGATGCTGAGTCGGTGATTTTCGGCAGATGGTTCAATATGCCTAATTATCTCTGATACTATGTTTATGTCATCGTTCCCTTCAGCTATGCCCCTCAGAATAATATTGTGGGAACGTCCAAATAACTCCATTGTCTCAGCTTGGGAGCTTGGGACAATAGGGGTAGAAGAAGCGCCGTTGCCTGAGTGCATCGTCTCCATAGATCTTGCAAGTCTCGATTCAATATTAGCAATGTTAA
This sequence comes from Acanthoscelides obtectus, assembly GCA_963669975.1. Classification (NCBI taxonomy): domain Eukaryota; kingdom Metazoa; phylum Arthropoda; class Insecta; order Coleoptera; family Chrysomelidae; genus Acanthoscelides; species Acanthoscelides obtectus. Next base: position 112,923,741 of record CAVLJG010000004.1, on the reverse strand, counting down.
AAGACAGCTCTGTTTGAGTAACCTGGATATTTTGTATGTTGGTTTCGCAGGCCGCTATTAAGTCATCATGCCGAGAGATCGAGTCCGAATGTTAATTACAAGAATTTTCTCAAATTGGTTCCACAATTACTAGTTGTGGTTTTAGATAAACAGAAGAATGAGAAGTATACCATGAAAACCAGTAAGTGCATAGACAATGCTTAATGAATGGTGAGCTACTGACTGGGGAAAAGACACACAACAAGAAAAGTTCTCAGAATTAAATCTGATAAAAATCCTAGTGAGAGTATCTCAAAAAAGATTCTAAATGATTGTCTCAATAGAATTGGAGCCAAATTATTATTATTGGTGAATCATTGTTAAGTATATGGTGAATTCTCGTTAAAATCAAAGTGTTCTTCCATCACTCCTGTGCGAAAAGTTCAACATTCTGAGTGATACACAAATATGCGGCCTAGCAATGAATAAAAAAGGCAGCTTATGATCAACTTAAATTGTTAGATAATACGTTCTCTGAACTTTTAAGTTAAATATTATGTGTAAACCTTATGTCATTCTAAATAATTTTTCTTCTTACAAACTGTTTTTTATACAATCGGTCATACCCGCGTACGAGGCCAGCGTGCTGCGGGGTTTTCTCTCATTTTTATTAGTCTATAAGATTTTATTTATAATAATTTATTTGTATTTTAGACAATAAAGAATCATATTATTATTGTATTTATAGAAACTTTTTTTGTTATTTTTGGATGTTCTTGCTACCCTACAAATATGAAACACACACAGTGCACGGGTGGGAAGTAATGATTGTACATATCAAAAATTGGTGAATGTGCCAGGTGTCTATATATAATCGCTGCACATCCACCATTATTGAAAAATATGTAAGTCAAAGATATTACCTCATCTTTCAGAATTAAAGAATAGATATCTTGTATGGACGGTTTTCCTTTGTTAATGGCTAGAGGTACGGGTCGACCGGTAATCTTCTTACCGGCTAATCAGTGCGAGCGTTGTACAGGAAGCTTTAATAGCCTATTAGCGCTGGCCAGAAATTATTGCTCACAATAATTTAGGCCGTTACGTTGGTCATCCCTTAATGGATTTGCCAGCTCCCGCCACGTAACGCACCGCTATACTCGCCGAGATCCCAGCTCGAAACGGGTTCGACCGAGCCCGCTTTGTTTCAATCGAGACTACGAGCTGTTGCATCTTACCTTGCCAAAATCACGTAGCCCTTTTTTACTATTTTGATCATTAACCATTAATTTGAATTTCTCTTTATTAATGGTAGAGCGATTCAGTATTGTGTTAAAATCTTTTGGATATTAATGTTATAGTATTTTATTAACGACTATCTCAGAAATTTTTTCATGAAATATCTTTTTTCCCTCGTAGAGTTGGTTCGGCCCATTCGCAATCAGCGCCACTCTGTGGTTTCTGTACGTACTAGCCCGTATAAAGATGTTTGGTTTCCTATCAAGATACCTTCTTTACCTATCAAGATACCTTCTTTAGCAGTTTTTTCTCCGTTCCTTTTGGTTTCCTATCGAACCTACCTTCTTCAAGGCCACTTATTTAACCTTCTTTCAAAAGGTTAGGTGTTCATCGTCATTTTACTTTCCCGCGGAGATTGTGGTGTGGGCGCCGATTCGTTAACTCCCAGACTCTGAGATAATAGATCCCCAAATACCAGATTATTGAGTAATATCTTTTACTTTGTAGGTTACGTTTAGTTGTTTCGGTTTGGGTGCTACCCCGTCCATTTTCTTATGGGATTTCATCCTTCAGCGGTAAGTTCTTTTTTTATGCCATCGGACCACGTTCATTAATGCATGTCCTGAAGAAGTTTGTGGGAAGGCATTGCGGAGAACCACCATTCACACTCCTCCAGCTTTGTTTTGTAGCTGCCTTGTAGCTGTTTTGCAGCTAATATTGGTGGAAGCCACCCCTTCCCCTTGAGCAAAGAATCATGAATCAACAAAAGCAAGAAGATATAACAGACAGTCGAAATAGGTATATTGAATCCAAAAAATGCATAATAATATACTAAGTGACATATAAATCCGAACAACCAGTTTAAATGGTTTTATTTTAATAAAAGTCGGTGAATGTATTTATCTTACTGTAAATAACAAGTGAAAAAATCTTCAGCCTTATCAGTTGGACATTCCGGTTTTTATACTGCTTTTTTTTAATTCACTAACGCTCTAAAAATAAATATTTCAGCCGCAGTAAAGAATCAACGTTGGCGGATTTTGGTTCTTGACATCCTTTACGATCGGTTACGATGCCTAGAGTACGGAGACCTGTACGATTTCGTCAACTTAGTGAGTTTGATAGGGGCCGTATAGTGGGACTTCGGGAAGCTGAACTTTCTTTTCGGGCAATTGCAGTTAGAGTGCAAAGAAGTGTAGACACTGTGGTTAGGTGTTGTCAGGCATGGCTTCGAAAAGGGCGTACGCAAAGAGCAAGGGGCACTGGACGCCGCCGTAGAACAACAGACCGTGAAGATCGCCGCCAAAGATAATTGGCCTTAAGGGACCGTTTCTCCACTACCAAGTCCATTGCAAATGAATGGTTTGCAGAACACGGAAGACCTATTGGCATGCGAAGTGTTTACCGACGAATTAGAAGATTTGGCTTGTTTTCATACCGGCCACACTGGGTCCTCCCTTTAACTCGAGAACACCGACGTAATCGCCTTGAGTGGTGCAGACAACGGTCACTCTGGGATCAGGAATGGAACAGTATTGTCTTTAGTGACGAGTCTCGATTTTGTTTAGGCATGCACGATGGTCGTGCCAGGGTTAGAAGGCGACGTGGTGAAAGGAGGAATCCACAGTTTTTTGGCAGATCCAACTTTCCAACAAGTTAATGCCCGACCACATGTTGCAAGAATCACAATAGACTTCTTTCAACATAATGATGTCACATTGTTACCATGGCCACCAAGATCTCTTGACTTATCCCCAATTGAGCACGTGTGGGATATGATGGGTGGGAGATTACTCAATTTGCAACGTCCTCCTCAGACTCTAGAAGCACTTCGAGAGGAGTTGGTGGTTGCCTGGAATGAGATACTACAGGAGGACATTGACCACCTGATCAGAAGCATGCCTAGGCGCGTTGGAGAATTCGTAGCACATCAGGGTGCATCCACACATTATTAGAGGTCAAAGGGCTTTAAAGCAGTGCAATCATTTTGAAATTTTTATCATTTACTTATTATGCTTCATTAAGTACTTATAGAAAATTTTATTAAAATAAAACCATTTAAACTGGGTGTTCGGATTTATATGTCACTTAATATATTTCTTTAATCAAAGAGTCATCAAGCGATGACATGGAACACGTCGATGCAGTTTTACGAAAACGCATTCTAGTTGGTCATTCCTGATCCAGTTTTGATCTCCGGATCTGGAAAAATATGTTTTTCTAGCTGAACCAGGTGATGTATGACGAATTTGATAGATTTTTAAGAAGAAATCGACTATATTGATTTGATCCACTACTAGAAAGCCTTAGGTGGGATTTCACCAGGGTTGTCAAATCAACAAGCCGTCATTTTCAACCTATAGGGTAACAGTCCATCAAATATAGCGAATGAGCTTTAAGATCCGTTCAACAAATTTTAGCAAGCAATAGCTGTGAAATATTGAAAACAAAATATTGTCAAAGTATGAGATGACAGGTTGCCATTGAAGCATCACCCGCTCAATGAATATTAAGAAATTACATATAATTCAGCTAAAATTTTTGTTTTTTGAATAAAAGTCTTGTTTTTTTTACCATTGTTGATTGTTTATTCATGTTGAATATACTCTACGATGCTTTATAAGACTATACGTAGTGGAATGCTTCCCAAAATCGTTGCACAACCCTCGGAAGGACTTAAGAGCGACCAGTATGCACATTATGCAAGTTGTAGTATAGAACTATGCCCTCAAAAAACTTGTCAGGGGCGCACTCAATAGATACAACAATAAACTGTTTTCATATACGGCGCTGCGTGTCTCAAGGGTCCTTGATCCACCAGTGATCTTGGGGCGGCATTTTTCCCTGTACCGAATTCAACGACACTATTTACCGATTCCGTTTTTTTTTTCCAGTTCGACAACACTACAGATACTTGAAAAGATTCCATTAAGATTTTGGTAAATAGGTATCTTTGATTCAGACTTATAATATCTAGACGATGAATAATAAGTGAATGCAGCAGGGGCGGCCGGCCCTTAAGTTCTGCACAGCTGCAGAACTGCCAAAACTTTTGTCTTAACAGAAAAAAGGAGTAGTAATTTGATCATTATTAATTTTACATGTTATCACACAAATATACTAAGTGACATATAAATCCGAACACCCAGTTTAAATAGTTTTATTTTAATAAAATTTTGTATAAGTACTTAATGAAGCATAATAAGTAAATGATAAAAATTTCAAAATGATTGCACTGCTTTAAAGCCCTTTGACCTTTAATAATGTGTGGATGCACCCTGATGTGCTACGCATTCTCCAACGCGCCTAGGCATGCTTCTGATCAGGTGGTCAATGTCCTCCTGTGGTATCTCCAGGCAACCACCAACTCCTCTCGAAGTGCTTCTAGAGTCTGAGGAGGACGTTGCAAATTGAGCAATCTCCTACCCATCATATCCCACACGTGCTCAATTGGGGATAAGTCGGGAGATCTTGGTGGCCATGGTAACAATGTGACATCATTATGTTGAAAGAAGTCTGTTGTGACTCTTGCAACATGTGGTTGGGCATTCTCTTGTTGGAAAGTTGGATCTGCCAGGGTGTCAAGATAGGGTAAAAGATGGGGTTCTAGAACTTCGTGGATATAACGCTGCGCGTTCATGTTACCTCTGATGAAGATTAAAGGTGACCTGGCACCATAAGCTATCGCACCCCAAACCATAACTCCAACAGTGTGATGAACATGTCTTTCAACAAAAAACTGTGGATTCCTCCTTTCACCACGTCGCCTTCTAACCCCGGCACGACCATCGTGCATGCCTAAACAAAATCGAGACTCGTCACTAAAGACAATACTGTTCCATTCCTGATCCCAGAGTGACCGTTGTCTGCACCACTCAAGGCGATTACGTCGGTGTTCTCAAGTTAAAGGGAGGACCCAGTGTGGCCGATATGAAAACAAGCCAAAACTTCTCATTCGTCGGTAAACACTTCGCATGCCAATAGGTCTTCGGTGTTCTGCAAACCATTCATTTGCAATGGACCTGGTAGTGGAGAAACGGTCCCTTAAGGCCAATAATCTTAGGTGGCGATCTTCACGGTCTGTTGTTCTACGGCGGCATCCAGAGGCCCCTTGCTCTTTGCGTACGGCCTTCTCGAAGCCATGCCTGACAACACCTAACCACAGTGTCTACACTTCTTTGCACTCTAACTGCAATTGCCCGAAAAGAAAGTCCAGCTTCCCGAAGTCCCACTATACGGCCCCTATCAAACTCACTAAGTTGACGAAATCGTTCAGGTCTCCGTACTCTAGGCATCGTAACCGATCGTAAATGATGTCAAGAACCAAATCCGCCAACGTTGATTCTTTACTGCAGCTGAAATATTCATTTTTAGAGCGTTAGTGAATTAAAAAAAAGCAGTATAAAAACCGGAATGTCCAACTGATAAGGCTGAAAATTTTTTCACTTGTTATTTACAGTAAGATAACTACATTCACCAACTTTTATTAAAATAAAACCATTTAAACTGGGTGTTCGGATTTATATGTCACTTAGTATAGAAACAATAACGGCAACGCTTCCCCCGCAAGACACGGCGTCGAGTCTGTTTTGTACTGCTGTCCGTTGAAAAGGAATTTATTTCGACCATGGAAAATTCCAACAGGAAGATGATCGACAAATTTGCTGCCAAGAAGGAGCGCAGGATCGAACTGACATATAAAAAATAGGTAAGTTCGTATTTAGTAGTAAGTAATATTTAGTAGTAATATTTATTTGTCTCCAAAATACACAACCATTACACAGAATGTTATAGAGGACAAATAAATAAAGAGCCCGCAAAAGGGCGGCCCTTGTGCGCGGGTAAAGGAAAACAGAAAAAACTTATATACTAACGATGACGTAACATAATGAAATCCTTTATTTTTATTCTAATTTGCTAATTTGCAGAACACCTGTTTTATTTTGCCACGAACTGCCACTGGAATGCAGATACATTTACAAATATCGATCCTTTAGGACCCAGGAATGCAGGATGTACTGTTTGTTTATATTTAGTCTGAATTTCTAGATCATAATCACAATAAATTGTTTTTGATGATAAACCAGTTGGAATACGTTTTATATCCTTTTTTTGCAAAATCAAAAAGTCGGTACATTTCTACAGGTTCGTATTATGTACTACACCCTGTACGTGATATACAGACAAAACTAGATTGCCATGCATGAACAGTCGTCAAAAACAGTGAAAACATCCTACTAAATATAATAGCTAAAAAATCGGCCTATTATTCCTTGCAATTTCATTGGTCCATTCAAATAAGTTCTCGTCTTTTGTGAAATGATAGAAATTGGCAATTCTTTGAAAGTTATCGTAATTTTGAAGCTCGAAGGCATGGTATTACACCTAGAATGTACCCTTATTTATGAAACAACCACTTTTTTATGATTTCATTCAATATTTCAGTGAGCCAACAAGATTCAATTTTGCCACAAGAGAGGCTAGCCTCATTGATATAATCTGTGCTAGTGAGGATCTTATCTCTATCGATTCTAAATCATTGGCAGTTTCTCAAAATCTCTCAGATCATAACTTAATTTACTCAGCCTTTCGAAAGTCAAAAATAAATAAATCACAAAAGACTATTAAATATAGAGACTACAATAATATAGGTAGAGAATCCTTCTTAAATGAAGGGTTTCTACTTGGGTAGGAGGATATTTACTATATAAACCAAATCGACCGAAAAATAGAAGTCTTTAATAAAAATATAGTAACTGTTCTGAATAAACATGCTCCAATAAAAACAAAACAAATAACCGAAAAACCTTATGTACCCTGGATAACTCAAAATATAAGAACTTTAATCAGACTAAGAGATAAAGCTCATAAAAAATTTCAAAAATCAAAATCACAGGCTCATTTTGAATATTATAAATAACTAAGGAACTATACAAAGCATGCAATTATCCGAGAAAAAAAATACATTCTTTAACTTACTCTCAACAAAGAAAGGTAAGGAATTTTGGGACACTACCAAAAAGCTCAACATAACATGCAAGAAAACTCACTCAACTACACCCGAACACTTACAAGATGTAAATCACATACACAATTACTTCCAGCAGACCGACAATTTACCAGACACTGCTTCCCAAGAATTAATCATTTTTTACAAAAACAATGTAAACATTAACGATTCTCTTAACTTCCAACTGTTAGACAGGGCCAGTCTAATCAAAATTGTAACTAATATCTCATCAAATGCCATTGGAGAGGATGGTTTCTCTATGAGAGACCTAAAGTTATGTATCCCATTTTGTACGAATGCCTTGCTGAATGTATTTTGGGGGGATTATTTCCAAAAATATGGAAGAAAGCTATTGTTAAACCCTTACCAAAAATAGCAGAACCTAAAGAATTTACAGACTTGAGGCCTATTAGCCTATTAGCCTATTACCCGCTACATCCAAAATTTTAGAAAGGCATATTTATAATCAAATTAGATTTTTTTGTGACACAAACGATATCATACCAGACAGTCAATCCGGTTTTAGAAAAAACTTTAGCACAAGTACATCATTAGTTAATATCTTGGATGATATCAGACATCATCAAGAACAAAAAAATAGTACGTGCATGGTTCTTCTCGACTTTAGTAAAGCGTTAGACACTCTGAATCATGAAATGTTACTAGCTAAGTTACATTACCAGGGGTAAATCTAATAAAAACATACTTAAGCAACCGTTCAAACTGTGTTATGTTAGCAAATGATTCTGCTATTCACAAAACCGATTTTAAACCTATGAAAAGAGGAGTTCCTCAAGGTTCAATTTTATCTCCTTTGCTCTTTTCAATCTACATATCTGACATGGTCAAATCGGTAAAATTCGCAAAGATAAAACAATATGCAGATGACTCACAAATATATCTCCCTGTCAATAAAACCACAATCCATATTGCACAACAACAACTAAATTCAGATCTCCAAAGAATTGACAGATTTGCAAAGCATCACAATCTTAAACTAAACCCCTCAAAATCGCAAGTAATGGTTATGAATAAAAACAGTACTGAAAGAGAACATTTTGAACAAAATTTAGTAATTTCTATTATCAATGACAGAATCCTCATAGTTCAGGAGGCAAAAATCTAGGCATTATATTTGATAGCTCGCTTGGCTTCGGCAGTCATATAAAAAACAGAACAAATTTAGCTTACATGCGACTAAAAAATATAAACAAATTAAAAAACATTTATCAGCCAAACAAAAATATTATTTGTGTAATACCTTACTTTTATCACTTTTTGACTATGGAGATGTCGTCTATGGTGATTCGCTATCGTCGCGAACCAAAAAATGCATACAAAAAGTTCAAAATAGTTGCATGAGATTTGCATTTGGAATTCCATATCGAAACCATATCACTCCTTATCTGAATAACTACAACATATTAAACATGACGAATCGCGGAAAATATCACATGTATTCTTTTATCTATAGGGTTATAAAAACAGGTCAACCGCCCTATTTAAGAGAAAGATTTGTGCCTTTGCCTAGTGCCCAGAGATGTAGAAATAATCTCAATTTTATCGTACCTAGGCATAGAACGCGTTCCTTCCGACAATCGTTTGCCTATGTGGCGGTTCACTTATGGAATAATTTACCAACTTCAGTTAAAAGCTCATCGTCAAAAACATTCTCAAAACTGACAAAAACGTTGTTACAGAATCACCAGCTACTTTAGCAGCGTTTGTGTGAGCAAAAATATCGTTTTTACATTCCTACTCGCTGACAGGTTGTATAGATTTGTTTTTCGCGTCCGTTGCCAGCTCCCGGGGGTTCTCTCTTCGTTTTTGCCTTTTTTGTGTTTCACCGCCTCTTCATTTGCCTCTTTATTGTATTTTTTATTTTGTTTAAGAACTTTTAGGGTATTCAGGGCTTTCTCGCATAGACTCTTTGTTTTAGAGGGTCCAATGTATCGGTTTTATAATCGAGAGACTGTCCTTTTTCGTCATTACTCTATATGTAGAATTTCTTTTGTTTATGATGTTTATTCATGACGAAATAAATATTTTGAATTTGAATTTGAATTTGAATTTCAATAGAAATTACTGATATTCAGAGAGCTTTGACAGCTCCCGTCATACTGCATTTCGATTGGTGAAAGACTACCTCCAATTTAAATCTTGGATGCTTTCTGTCTTACACTGCCACTCTTTTATGGACCACCCTATTTCTACCTGCACGCAGAATAGAGAATCCCGCAAAATCGCGTTTCTAATTAGATATTTAGCAGCAGTTTCCTAGCACAAACAACGAAACAAAGTCGCCGTCTTCGCCGCAGGTAGAACTTGTGAGTTATCCACGCACGTACGAACAGAAATGGAGAAAGTTCCGTTTCCGCTTTCCGCGGACTAGACTAGCGAAGTATTCCTAAGTTCCGCTGCATAGCTCACATATAAATGACCTCTTGCTTCTCGACGCTTCATTATTATACCCGCCATGGCCATATCTGAAATGAGATTCCGTCGGAGGAATATTCAGAGCCGTTTTTGTTTTGCCCTTTTAAAGTAGTTTAGTGGATTGCTTTTTATTATAAGCTACCAAAATAGAATGATTTGTACAAGGAGCTTTCTATTTATATGTCAATATTTGAGCCAGCTGAAAACTGCGTTTCTGGGATCGCAATAATATTTTTTGAGTTGTTAGAATCAAATGGAAAAAAATTAGAGGTTACGCGTATCTCAGTTCGAACAAAACATGTTTTGCCCTAGGCTGGGACACCCTACTGTATACAGGGTGTCCCAGAAGTCGACGTCAAGCCGAAACCGGGTGTTAGGCAAAGTCATAACAGCTATCAGAAAAATATTAAAAAAATTTTATGTATGTGTTTTCAAAATTATAGGTTTTTAAAAAAAATATAGAAATTTCTCACCCTACGGCAGTCTGTCAACTCCTGTTACTACAAATATTAACTTTTTTTGGATTTTATTTTTACAATGTAATGATGAATAATGCATCTTCAAACTGGTGTCTCAACCTTACTGCCAACTTTTCTCGTTCAGGAAAAATTGCCACGTATTTCCCAACCAAGTATTCCAAAGTAAAACTTTGCTCAACTTTAACTGGCCGTACTGGAAAAAAATGTACTACGAGAGTTTGGCAAGTAAGCTTAAAAGTTGGCGCATTTAATAACGATTCCAAAATGGTATGACACTTAGAAGATTACTCGTTAACTTATGCACAATTTTTATTTGAAGAAAAACTGATGAAAATTTTTCAAAATTTCCTAATTAAACAGCGATTATAAAAACGCACAAGGACCCTTAAGGATAACTGTTTGCACAACAGTGGGCGTCAAAATGCTGCTGATGATGATTTACCTTTACAGCAAATGCTCAAACTGTTTTCCTTCAACCGCAATACACGCTCGACATCTTCTTAAAAAAGATCGGGTTATTAAACGAGCGAATCCACGGTTATTAACAAACTCAGCTGCTTCCAATAGTCTTTGCCGTAGCTCAACTACATTTTGAATCGGCTTGAAATACACTTTTTCTTTTACAGTTCCCCAGTAAAAAAAATCTAACGGATTCAAATCTGGTGACCGGGCTGGCCACGGTATTGTACCAGACCGCCCTATCCATCTGCCTGGAAAGTTTTGATCGAGATACTCTCTCACCGAGAGTGCATAGTGCGCTGGGCAGCCATCATGCTGAAACCACATGTCCCTGTAAATACTCAGTGGCACGTCCTCCAATAAATTTTCTAAATGATTTTGTAAAAAACCTAAATAAACCTCAGCAGTCAAAGTCTCTGGAAACTCAAACGGACCGATTATTTTACCATTTAAAATTCCTGTCCAATGGTTTATCTTGAAGCGATATTGAGATTTATCTTCTCTCATCAAATGTGGGTTTGCTACGTGCCACTCGTGTAAGTTATGCAGGTTCATGTACCCATCTTTCTTAAATGTGGTCTCATCTGACCATAAAATTTTTTCAAAGAACCGTGGATCTTCCCTGTGTCTTTCTAACATTGTGCGACAAAAAGCAACTCGGGGCTCATAATCCCGGGGCAGAAGAGCTTGAACACGCTGTACGTGGTATGGATGGAGCACGTTTTTTTGCAAGATTCTATGAGCTTTACTTTTGGGCACATCTGTTTTTAGTTCTATTGCACGCACTGAAGTACTCGGGTCTTCTTCGACAGCTCCTAGCACCACGTCTTCTTAAGGAAGGAAAGATCTTCCCTCACCGTGTGATTGGTTTGATAGTTGGCCCTCTGAGAACAGTAAGCGGTGCACATTTGTGAACACTCGATGATCTGGATGACGAGCTGCATTCGGGTACCTCTCACAGTAAAGTCTCGCTGCAGCACTAGCGTTGCATCTGCATTCCCCATAAATGAGGTGCATGTTAGCATATTCTTGTACGGTGTACACGGACATAGCGGCAGTGCACAATCACACCAGCAAAGATAGTCTAAGGAAAGCAAATGTTGTTTTGAAGAGCAATTGAACAGTCCAAATCCAAATCACAAGCGATCAACAGTCCAGTTCACGAATCCAAAATTAGTAACAGTACGAAATCAACAAGCACGAACATGTAAAGATGCACAGTAAACGAAGGAGTACTGATCGGTATCAAAGTGTGCAATAGCAAGTAAGTGATGTGCTTCAACCTCTCCTGCCCCGGGATTATGAGCCCCAAGTTGCTTTTTGTCGCACAATGTTAGAAAGGCACAGGAAAGATCCACAGTTCTTTGAAAAAATTGTATGGTCGGATGAGACCACATTTAAGAAAGATGGGTACATGAACCTGCATAACTTACACGAGTGGCACGTAGCAAACCCACATTTGATGTGAGAAGATAAATCTCAATATCGCTTCAAGATAAACCATTGGACAGGAATTTTAAATGGTAAAATAATCGGTCCGTTTGAGTTCCCAGAGACTTTGACTGCTGAAGTTTATTTGGATTTTTTGAAAAATCATGTACAAAATTTATTGGTGGACGTGCCACTGAGTATTTACAGGGACATGTGGTTTCAGCATGATGGCTGCCCAGCGCACTATGCACTCTCAGTGAGAGAGTATCTCGATCAAAACTTTCCAGACAGATGGATAAGGCGGTCTGGTACAATACCGTGGCCAGCCCGATCACCTGATTTGAATCCTTTAGATTTTTTTACTGGGGAACTGTAACAGAAAAAGTGTATTTCAAGCCGATTCAAAATGTAGTTGAGCTACGGCAAAGACTATTGGAAGCAGCTGAGTTTGTTAATAACCGTGGATTCGCTCGTTTAATAACCCGATCTTTTTTAAGAAGATGTCGAGCGTGTATTGCGGCTGAAGGAAAACAGTTTGAGCATTTGCTATAAAGATAAATCATCATCAGCAGCATTTTGACGCCCACTGTTGTGCAAGCAGTTATCCTTAAGGGTCCTTATACATTTTCACAATCGCTGTTTAATTAGGAAATTTAGAAAAATTTTCATCAGTGTTTTTTCAAATAAAAATTGTGCATAAGTTAACGAGTAATCTTCTAAGTGTTATACCATTTTGGAATCGTTATTAAATGCGTCAACTTTTAAGGTTACTTGCCAGACTCTCGTAGTACATTTTTTTCCAGTACAGCCAGTTAAAGTTGAGCAAAGTTTTACTTTGGAATACTTGGTTGGGAAATAAGTGGCAATTTTTCCTGAACGAGAAAAGTTGGCAGTAAGGTTGAGACACCAGTTTGAAGATGCATTATTCATCATTACATTGTAAAAATAAAATCCAAAAAAAGTTAATATTTGTAGTAACAGGAGTTGACAGACTGCCGTAGGGTGTGAAATTTCTATATTTTTTTCAAAGACCTATAATTTTCAAAACACATACATAACATTTTTTTAAATATTTTTCTGCTAGCTTTTATGACTTTGCCTATCACCCGGTTTCGGCTTGATGTCGACTTCTGGGATGTTTCTATAACCATGAAACGCATTTCTTTCGATAGTGCCATCAGGGTCGTCGCTTAAATCAGTTTGAAGATAGACAATTTCATTAAGTCGTCCGTATGACGTCATTATCTGCCCTACGCAGACCGTCGTATCGTTTAAGGGCTCAGAGCCGAGAAGATCTTAGAGAGGGAGGCCGTCCTGGTCCCGGCAGTAGCGTCGCAGCCAGTCGAGTGCCTTATTATACACGAGATATAGTCAAACATAGGAAGCGAATGGCGCGAGAGTAATTCTGCCTATATCCAATTTGACGTAATGGCGACAGTGCCGTAGATCAGCTGGGGTCGTCTGCTTTTACCATCAAATTCCAATAATAATAATAATAATAATAACAATGTTTTATTGCCCAACAGAAATCCATTGCAGATATGCAAAGTTTGCCGTGGAATAATATGAGAATAATATTGATAATAAAATAACTATTTATAAAAATCTAATTTTTACATTGTTTAGTAAGCATGCATCAATAAAAGAATCACTAATAACAAAACCAAAAGCGCCTTGGTTAACTAACAATATTAAATTACACTGGACAACAAATTTTAGTTTTTTAATTGTATCTTGTGGGAAAAGTGCACTTCTTTGTTAATTTTGGGGCGCTGAATCCAAAAATGACAATGAAATAAAAAAATTAGTTGCGGTTTAGAAAAAAAACTTTTTATTATTAAGGATATATTAAAAAAGTAACAAGATTCATATACTTATAAGAATCACTATATGCGCTGTCTTTTTGCTGTTCTTTTATGGATCGTTTCTGGAGCATCTCTACCAAGAGTCCAACAATAGTCTGCAAGCATGGAAAGATTCCACTTTCCCTGGTACCTTTTTTCCATTGTTGAAATATCCTGATGAAAACGTTCGCCGTGCTCATCACTTACGGCTCCGCAATTGTCAGGAAAAAAGTCCAGGTGTGAGTGTAGGAAATGTATCTTAAGAGACATATTACAGCCCATCTTTTGATACGATGACAGCATATTTTTGACAAGGGTTTTAGTTGTCAGCTTTTCTATTTCCCAAGAAACTAGTGACCACCAGACGGAAATCATTCCAAGCAGTTTTTTCAATACCTGTTAAAGTGTTTTCAAACTGTGTACTTTTCAAAATATTTCGAATCTGTGGCCCAACAAAAATACCTTCTTTAACCTTTGCCTCACTTAGTCTTGGAAATTTCTGACGCAGGTATTGAAAAGCTGACCCATCTCTATCTAATGCCTTGACAAAGTTTTTCATTAGGCCCAACTTGATATGCAGTGGTGGTAATAAATTTTTTTTCGAATCTACTAATGGCATATGCTGTACATTTTTTTGACCTGGCTCTAGGAATTGACGAACAGGCCAGTTTTGTCTGGTGTAATGATGTGCCTTTGCCCGACTGTCCAATTCACACAAAAAACAGCAAAACTTTGTGTAGCCTAGCTGCAGCCCAAGTAAAAGTGCAACAACTTTCAAATCGCCACAAATATGCCATTGGTGCTCATCGTATTTTATGCATGTCAATAGGTACTTCATATTGTCATATGATTCTTTCATGTGAACTGCATACCCTACAGGAAGAGTTGGTAAAATATTTCCAATATGCAATAACACTGCCTTTAAACTCAATGTTGAACTGTCTATAAACAATCTCCATTCTTCTGGGTTATAGTTTATATTTAAAGCCGCCAGTAAGCCGTTCATGTTACTGCAGAAAACCAAATTATTCTCCATATTGAAAAATGGTTCTAAGTCTTTGTGGCGTTTACGAAAAGCACATACCGAAACATCGTCGTTCCACTGCTGCAGTCTTGATCCAAGTAACTCTGCCTTACATTTTGGAAGTTCTAAATCTCTTACAAGATCATTTAATTCTGACTGTGTTATTTTGTGCGGTTGGTGGCATGACGTGCTCGGTATAAAATCAGGATCTCTTGACGTTGATGGCATATCTTCTTCCTGACGAATCACTCGATCGCCATGATCTGATTCGTTTTCTGATTCGCAAGTGTAGGATTCTGGGGGTTTTGGAATAGGATTTTCGTCACTGTGAGGCACAGGTCTCATCGCAGATGGTATGTTTGGGTAGTTAATCACCGATTTCTTTTCTTGGACATACCTGTGGCTTGTCCAACACAAGGTACCATGCAAAAGTAACAATCATTAATATGATTTGTAGGCTCTCTCCAAACCATTGGGACAGCAAAGCGCATAGACCGTTTTTTGCCATTTAACCAGCTCCTCAGACTTGAAGCACATGTATTACAGCAGATGTGGGGTGCCCACTGTTTGTCTTGATCACCTAGTTTACAACCGAAATAAAGCTGATATACCTTTGTTATTAGTGGAGTAATAGACTGTCTCTGAGACGCAAAAGTCACATCACCACACACGTAACAAAACTGATGTGGATTGTTTACACACTTTCGAGACATCTTGCATGAACGCTGTCAGCCAACTGAGGAAAAAATGGCTAATATAAAACAATATAATGTACACGTATGTATAACGTAACACAATCATGCCGATTAAATCATCTTTCCTTGCCGAATATAAAAATGTAGCACGTGCATTCTTGTGAATTACAGTATATTAACACTGTCACAGCAGGAACACATATAATTACCGTATCTCTAAAACTTGAACTAATATTGAAAAAATAAGTTTCATTCCGGTTTTAGCACATTAAAAATAGTAATATTTTGTTGATTTTATTTAGGATATTTTTTGGCTGTTGTTATTTATGAAACAAAGAGATGCGCACTGCAAAAATTTAAAAAATCAAAGCTTCAATCAGACTGGGTAGATTATAAAAATTTAAGAAATTTTACTTTATCGTTGATAAGAATCTTTTGAAGGTAACTCCCAAAAACTGTGGTCAGTTTTAAAAGGTTTTAATATCTGTTCTACAAGAAATAATGAAATTCCCCGGTCTTTATCAGAACCTGATGATATTAATAGCTTTTTTGCTGCTTTTCTACAAAATAAATCTAACTGTTCGGAAAAAAATAAATTTTATAAAAACAATGCCTTTAAAAATAACTTAACCTTTAACTTTAAATTAGCAGAAATAACAAATATAAACAAAATAAACAACATAAAAAGTAATGCAACCGGGATAGATGATATTTTGCCCTTCATGTTAAAATACTGTAGTCCATACATAGATAAGTATATAACACATATTATAAACTGTTACATTGAAACAAGCTACTTTCCCGACAACTGGAAAATCTCCATAGGAAAACCATTACCAAAAACAAACTAATCCATCAAGTTTTAAAGAACTTCGTGTGATAAATATACTTCTTGCTTTGTCCAAGATATTTGAGAATGCTGTACGAACAAATTTATGACTTTTGTATGAGTAACAACATTATTCCTGGTACTCAGTGTGATGTTCGTAAAAATTTTGCTATATCAATGGCTCTAACAAACGTACTTGATGACATATTAAGAGCAAATGATAAAAAGATGAGTTCAGTTTTGGTACTTCTAGACTTTTCAAAAGCTTTTGATACCATTAATCATGAATTGTCAATCGATTCTATCAAATGACACATTCTCAGACAAAGCGGAGATCCTATCGGGAGTTCCTCAGGGATCAATATTGGGCCCCTTGTTATTTTTAATTTATACATCTGATATCCTTACTTCTTTAAAGTTTTGTAAAGTTCAGGCCTTCGTGGATGACACCCAGGTTTATTGTTTTTTTGATATTGAGGATTACAAATATTACATTGTATAAATGAGCACATTAACACCTTGAACAATCTCTCATTAGGTCACAACTTAAAACTTGATCCGGTAAAATCGCATGTAATGATGTTTGGTAACAAACCTAAGACTCTTTACTTTACTCAATATAATGGCTAATAATTCAAAATTGAATTTTGTTGAAAGTACAAAAAGACTCGGTATAGCTTTAGATTCTCAGCTTAGATTTAAAGATCACCTGTAAAATCTTATGCAAAAATCATTTGGTTCTCTAAAAGTTTTGTATAATAACACATACTAAACAGATCACTAAAAAAATTGTGTGAATCCCTAATTCTTTCCAATTTCAATTATTGCGATTTTGTCTATGGGTTTTGCTTAGATCAGCAAGTAGGGATCGGATTCAGAAGGTGCAAAATGCGTGGCTCAGGTTTATCTATGGTCTGCGTAGGTTTGATCATATATCTCATTTGTATAAATAAATTAAATGGCTCAAAATGAATGAGCGTCGCACTCTCCATTTTTCTATTCTTTTATTAAAAATTATAAGCACTCCAAGTTCACCTGATTCTATAAGAGAACGCTTAATTTTCCGACATTCTGTCCATGATATAAATGTAAGATATTTAAAAAAATTAACTATGCCGCTTCATAGTAGTGCACTGTTTCAACGATCGTTCTCATACAATGCTGTTAAACAATTTAATTCAAGTCCCAACCAGTTCCTTAATCTTTCTCTTTCAAGTTTCAAAATACAATATAAGAAATATTTGCTAAATAGAAATCTGAACAAACTTTTAGAATAGAGATTGAAGTTTATAATATAGGTATATAAGTAGAAGAAATATGTCAAGCAAATTTTATAGTAACCAGTAACCAAATTTTATAGTGACCAGTATTAATTAATATCTTGTTGAAATTTTAATATACTTTCATTCCATTTAGTGTTAACCCGTGATTATTATTATGATCATTCTGTATTGTTGTTTAAGACTTATTACTATTATCATTTTTTTGTCTTATTTTGCTTCAAAAAGAATATATATACGGCAAGAGAAGATGACATTAATTGCTACGGAGATTTTCAAGTCATCAGCTTACAATCAATATCACACAAGACAAGTTTAGAAACAGATCGCTTATGTACAGTAAAAATAGAAGGGGACCTAAGTCGAAACCTTGCGGTACCCTTGAAGCTGATATATATTCTTGCAATACCCAGTATTTGTCCTAGATTAGCTGGAGGTATCTCTAGTGCTGGATTGGTGACTATTCTCCATGTAACTTAAGACAGCTATTACCTTTTCCACGATATGTCTTTTCTTTCTTTTTTTTGACAATAGTGGTATGGTGGATACTTCCCGAGCTTATCGCAGCGACGCCTGTGTGGGTGTCGAACAGCGTAGACCCTAATTGCATCAGATGCATTTTGCATGCACTCAAAATTCACAGCAAGCCTGTCAAACGCTACTTCGTTTTCAAGCGGCATATTAAAAATTCCTTTCGACCTCAACGTTGACCTTGACGTTTGCACTAATTTATTTCAGTTAGCCCTTTTGTCTCTGACTTTTAACTGTTGCCCGCATATTATTCAGGCGATCTCCGTCAGTATAACCAAACAGCAGGGAATACAGACAGAAATATTTATGTTTCCTTAAGGTATGCCAGAAATGGTTTTATTAACTTTGTGATCATATGAGGGACAATTTACCCTAAACAAAACAGGATTATATTGGAAGAGCTGTTCTATGACTCTCTCCCTGATAGGTACCAAAATCTGTGCATACTCCAAATTCAGATTCGTTAAGAAAGTATCTCTACGGAGAAATCCGATCCCAATTCGATAGCCTTCTAACTTAAGTGTTATATCCCTATAAACGTCCTCGTTCGTCCTTGGTGTGGAGCTGACTATTCCAAGCCAGGTCCACGTTGCTATCCCAAGCAACTGAGTCCAATGTTCCAGCGTTATCCCAAACGTTTTTGTTCGTCCTTGGTGTGGAAACATGATGGTGTTCTTCGCTCCAGTTGTCTAATATTTGTATTTAGCGATTTTTGTATGAAGAGCAGTTCGTTTGTCGTTTCTTACGTTCAGGCACCTCGACACTGCTGAAAATGTAAAAGTTGATGCGCGAACCCTAGTGCTGTGTTAAGCGCTTGGCACTCGAACAACGAATGAGAGTTTGTAGGCCAGGGACCGGAGAGGAAAAAGCGTGCACGCTTTGAACTCGTGAGTTTGGTCGGAAAGGGGTACTACATATCTGTTCTATTTACGAGACGAGGCCGTAACATAATACGCTCATTTAAATGAAATAGCCGCTATAGTATAACAATGGATGTAACACGTCTCATAGTGGGATTTAATGGGACAAAAAGGTAGAATCGAGATATTTCCTGAACTGTTTATATTTCAAAGACAACCGAGATAAATGTGAGGTGTAATTGAGGAAAGAATGATTTTTTATTTATCAGACGATAGCTACGCCCCCTAGCGGTTATAAAATAGCGTAAACATAAATTTTAAACTAAACTATCTTGAAATCATGTCACACTGGTAAATTTTACTCAAGTATTCATAACATAAATCCTTCTACTTATCCATTGGTCCTTGAAAAACGTAATCTAAGCTTATTTCTCCTTAGCTTTCCATATCTAATAAAGAGATTGGATCGCGGTTTTCACCAGCTTACAGTATTTTTTATGCACTTTCTAATCAATATAAAAAAATATATCATTGTATGTGAAATTTTCGAAAAAATCCATGCTGACACATCCACAGCGCCACCTAGAAGTTACCTCTAATCCTCATTTTAAGCCGAACTGGTGCAAACCACCGAGTTAAAATTTTAATCACTTTCTATTTATGAGTAGACTTTAAACTTGTTTCTATATCATTTAGGGCCGATTTCACAATCTAACAAACCATTATTTTGCACCAATAGAGTACGAGTACCAAACAGTTCGTCAAATATGCTCAATAAGCCTCAAGATCTCTTCGTCAAAATATTTTCATAAATAGGAGATCTTTCCCATTCCGGATCTAACAATCTACCAAAGATGGTAATAATCATGATACCTAGTAAATTTTGTAAAATCCGCAGTATCTAGGTATATAAGAGCTTTCTTGCATTTGTTCATCAATTTGATGATACAACACACCTGCCAAAGATGATCATAATCAAGATAGTAAACTATGACGAAGGTCCACTGTATGTAAGAATTTTCAGATACTTCATTTGCAATTTGACAACAGACCATGATGGTGTTCATACTTTTCAAATATTCTTCAAGAAGTGTTATCAGTCTGGCTCCAGCTATCATAAGTACTATGTTTGTGTTCCTACAAACAATCAACAGTATTAGTTTTTATGATTTTTGGACTTAAAAGACCTTATTTGTGAGAAATTTTTCACAATGTTTTGTCTATATCCATAGTAATTGCATTATGCATCATGGAGATGTAGGGATTGACACGTCTTACACATATTATCTGTGTTTCAGGATGGAGAGGACAATGTTTTTATTGCTTTGAAGAAATTCATTAACCCGTAAATTAATAAATGTATGATGTAAAGGAAGATGAGGAATTGGTTGGAAAGTATTTTATATTCTATTTTCTTGCAAAATACAGACAAATAAACACTATTCAACAGGTATGTAGCTAACTTAACAAATTCGAGATTGCCAACAAACGTCTAAACGTGCTGCCAAATTTAACAGCTAGAAAATCTACCTATTACTTGCCGCATTCCCGTTGGCTTTGAGGATAACTGATAGTTGAATGTAAATTTATGTCAGAAATCAAAATATGATACATGAAAGTTGTATTGTTTTCTCTGTACAAAAACATTATGTTGGAATCAAAAATAATATAAATATCACTGCATTTTGATAATTGTCGTTGTTTTTTTAAACTTCAGAAGGTGGTAGACAAGTACCAGTCGACCGAGGCAGTACCACCCGCTAGCTTTTCCCAGGGTGTCTTATAAATGTCCGCATGTTTCCACACCTAAGCTATGCAGTCGGTTATCTACCAAAACAAAGAAATTAATGATGATGGATCCCTCGAGCACTAAAAACTCCGGACGTAAATTCACTCCACTCTCGGAATGTCCGGGTGGAGGGTGGGGTCGAAGGAACAACATCGAAGATAAAATTTGTTTTTCGAACATCTGCGGGATCAACAGCAACATTGATGCTGTTCATCACTACCTGCAATCCAATCGTCCCGCCGTGCTTTTCTTGGCGGAGACAAAAATCTCAGAGGCTGCACCGATTAACCATCTCAACTTCCCAAACTACGAGGTGCACTCCAATCTGAGAAAGAACGGGAGAGTTGTGGCTTTTGTCCGCAGCAGTCTTTCCTGCTCCAGGGATCTTTCTTTGGAATCAGACCGGAAGGACATTCTGTGGCTTCGCCTCAACTCCAAAACATCACCCAAATTTATTTGCTGCCTTTATCGCTCTCCCTCGAACCATAACTGGGATGACCTACTCGAATACCTCGCCGTCCAGATCGACTTCCTGAACATCAATCACCCCGCTTCAGAGGTAGTTCTTCTCGGTGATTTCAATGCCCATAATGAGCTTTGGTTGGGCTCAAATAAGACCAATGCAGCAGGTCGTGCAGTCGAAGCGTTCGCTCTTACTCAAGGGCTGACCCAGCTGGTGACGAGCCCTACTTTTTTCCCCCGCGTCTCGTCACACGCCAGTAGCCTGCTGGATCTCTTTCTGACCACGCATCCTGCCCCTTACAGCACTGCCGTCCTGTCCCCCCTGGGTAACTCAGATCACGGTGTTGTGGAGGTTAGGTTTCGGTCAGAAGCCGCTGTGGCCGCAGAAACTCGCACAGGCCGCAAAACTTGGCATTACGGACATGCCGACTGGGAGGGGCTCAGAGACTTCTTCTCTAGCTTTCCTTGGAGAGACGTCTGTTTCACTGACGCGGATGCGTCGACTGTCTGTTCTTCAATAACCGAAATTATCCACGTCGGAATGGAGGAATACATCCCTCACACAGTGAAAGTTCCTAAACCAGGGTCCAACGGCTGGTTCAACAAATCGTGTGACACTGCTCGCCAGCAGAAGATCAAGGCCCACAGAACCTACTTACAAAACCCCACTGTAGAGAACAGACAAGCCGACGTCGAGTCCAGAAACAAATATAACGAAGCGGTTCGCAATGCCAAAACCCAGCATGATATAAAAGTTAGGCACAGGGTAATGTCGCAGCGCAATGGCAGTCGGTCTTTCTGGACGCTGGCCAAGCAGATTGAAAAGAACTTCTCACACAGTAGCCTTCCACCACTTACGTGTCAGGATGGAACTATTGTATTCGACTCAAAGGTCAAGGCGGAAGTGCTAGCCAAGATATTTGCTGCCAACTCCACCATGGACGTCCCCACCAACGCCCAAGTGCCGTCAATTCAAAGGGTTCCCCACACTATGCGGGAGGTAACATTCAGGCATAAGACCGTAAGACGAGTGCTCTTGTCGCTCGACATCAACAAAGCTTCTGGTCCGGACTTGATTCCTGCCATTGTACTGAAGAGATGTGCAGCTGAGCTTGCTCCAGTTCTTTCGCGTCTCTTCCAGATATCTTATGAATCCGGCACCTTCCCAGAAAACTGGAAATTTGCTCATGTACAGCCCATCCCAAAAAAAGGATCTAAAACCGACCCTTACAACTACAGGCCTATAGCTCTGCTTTCTGTTATAAGTAAAGTGATGGAGAGGTGCATAAATCGCGAGCTTCTGGACTACCTCGAACGTCACAGCTTGATTAGCGACAGGCAGTACGGTTTCCGGCACCAACGATCCACAGGGGACCTCCTAGCTTACGTCACGCAACTGTGGAGTAAACTCATCCAGTCTCATGGTGAGGCTCATGTCGTTGCTCTTGACATCACGAAAGCGTTCGATCAGCTGTGGCACGCTGCCCTCTTGAGCAAACTTCCATCCTACGGCCTCCCAGAAAAGCTTTGCAGATGGGTGGCTGACTTTATCTCTGGCCGCAAGATATCCGTCGTAATTGACGGATTCTCCTCTTCATCCCACAACGTCAACGCGGGTGTTCCCCAGGGATCGGTCTTGGCTCCAACACTGTTTCTCTTACATATCAACGACATCCTTTCCTGCACGATCAACCCAATCCACAGCTTCGCTGATGACAGCACTCTACATGCAGGAATTCAGAGTGACAAGCCGATCTCTGCCGCTGAGCTGGAAAAAAGAAGACTAGCGACGACTTCTTCTCTGACAAGAGACCTGGAGGCTATCACTGCTTGGGGACGCAACAATCTTGTACAGTTCAATGCTTCCAAAACACAGTACTGTACTTTGACGAACAAAAAGCGTCCTAGCGCTCATACAGTTTCGATGGACGGTCGAGTCCTACCAAAGAGCCATTCATTTCGGCTGGTCGGAGTCCAGATCACCGAGGACCTGATCTGGCACGAACACATCTCTTCAATAGCTGCAGCTGCTGGGAAAAAGCTAGGCTATTTGTTTAGGGCTAAGAAGTACTTTTCTCCGCATGACCTTCTCACTCTATACAAGGCCCAGATAAGGCCTAGCCTCGAGTATTGCTCACACATTTGGGGTGCTGCCGCCCCGACTACATTGTCCATGCTCGATGCTGTCCAGAGGAGGGCGGTCCGACTGATCGATGACTCTTCTCTGACAGACAGTCTCGGGACTCTTTCGCACCGGCGGGCCGTGGGCGATCTGGCTCTTTTCTATCGCTACACCAACGGGCTTTGCTCCTCAGAGCTCTCTTCCATGATGCCGCCGCGCGATGTGCCTGCCAGACAGACCCGCCTGACTTCGGCGTCCCATCCTAACCGTGTCAAACTTCGTACATCCAGAACTGGCCGATACGACCGCTCCTTTGTCCCGAGGGTGTCTAGATTGTGGAACAAACTACGGGAGGAAGCTTTTCCCAGTTCTACTAACCTTAGGCAGTTCAAAAATCGTATTAACAAAATTTCTTTGGGATCATCATAGCAGCCGCGGTGTTCCGGCATTTAGGCTTCTGCCTGCGCGGCTGTTTCGATATATAAAAAAAAAAACTAAGGCATCATTATTAATAAGTATAGTTTACTGAGTGCCTGTTGAAGCACATCTCCATCATTTTGGAGGCTTCAGGCGGGGTTTAGTCTTGCCTCTTGACAGCTTATGATCCTATTATATCGAAAATAGTTTCCGTCTCCGCCTTTGGTGGTGAGAACTAAGAGGCTGACACAATATTAACTCTTCCAGTAGCAAAGCAGTAGAGGCAGGGACCCAATAACAACGAAATAAGTAGGTCGAAGCGACGGAGATAATACGACGACTCGTTCAGCGTAAGCTCTTTACCCTCCCTGCGTAGTTCCGCGGACGAAAAATTCTACTTCAGCGCGAATATTATTAGATCCAAAGATATTTTTAAGCAGCGCAGAATACGTAAAAGGTCACATACCCACACAAAGTAGACTAGACAGCTGATAACAGAATGCAGACAAGCCTCAAATGCAAACAGAAATGTAGACTTGTACATAAGAATGTAGTTATGTAGTATGAATTAGTTATTAGTTTATTTAAGATTCTTAGAATGTATTAGTATACTAAGTGACATATAAATCCGAACACCCAGTTTAAATGGTTTTATTTTAATAAAAGTTGGTGAATGTATTTATCTTACTGTAAATAACAAGTGAAAAAAATTTCAGCCTTATCAGTTGGACATTCCGGTTTTTATACTGCTTTTTTTAATTCACTAACGCTCTAAAAATGAATATTTCAGCCGCAGTAAAGAATCAACGTTGGCGAATTTTGGTTCTTGACATCCTTTACGATCGGTTACGATGCCTAGAGTACGGAGACCTGTACGATTTCGTCAACTTAGTGAGTTTGATAGGGGCCGTATAGTGGGACTTCGGGAAGCTGGACTTTCTTTTCGGGCAATTGCAGTTAGAGTGCAAAGAAGTGTAGACACTGTGGTTAGGTGTTGTCAGGCATGGCTTCGAGAAGGCCGTACGCAAAGAGCAAGGGGCACTGGACGCCGCCGTAGAACAACAGACCGTGAAGATCGCCGCCTAAGATTATTGGCCTTAAGGAACCGTTTCTCCACTACCAGGTCCATTGCAAATGAATGGTTTGCAGAACACGTAAGACCTATTGGCATGCGAAACGTTTACCGACGAATGAGAAGTTTAGGCTTGTTTTCATACCGGCCACACTGGGTCCTCCCTTTAACTCCAGAACACCGACGTAATCGCCTTGAGTGGTGCAGAGAACGGTCACTCTGGGATCAGGAATGGAACAGTATTGTCTTTAGTGACGAGTCTCGATTTTGTTTAGGCATGCACGATGGTCGTGCCAGGGTTAGAAGGCGACGTGGTGAAAGGAGGAATCCACAGTTTTTTGTTGAAAGACATGTTCATCACACTGTTGGAGTTATGGTTTGGGGTGCTATAGCTTATGGTTCCAGGTCACCTTTAATCTTTATCAGAGGTAACATGAACGCGCAGCGTTATATCCACGAAGTTCTAGAACCCCATCTTTTACCCTATCTTGACACCCTGGCAGATCCAACTTTCCAACAAGATAATGCACGACCACATGTTGCAAGAGTAACAATAGACTTCTTTCAACATAATAATGTCACATTGTTACCATGGCCACCAAGATCTCCCGACTTATCCCCAATTGAGCACGTGTGGGATATGATGGGTAGGAGATTGCTCAATTTGCAACGTCCTCCTCAGACTCTAGAAGCACTTCGAGAGGAGTTGGTGGTTGCCTGGAATGAGATACCACAGGAGGACATTGACCACCTAATCAGAAGCATGCCTAGGCGCGTTGGAGAATGCGTAGCACATCAGGGTGCATCCACACATTATTAAAGGTCAAAGGGCTTTAAAGCAGTGCAATCATTTTGAAATTTTTATCATTTACTTATTATGCTTCATTAAGTACTTATACAAAATTTTATTAAAATAAAACCATTTAAACTGGGTGTTCGGATTTATATGTCACTTAGTATATTATTAAAATAAGCACATGTATGTCGCATACGACTGTGTCTAGTTTTAAGTTGGCTTACATTGCTTACGACTAAGTCGCTCACTGATTATTCCAAAATTATAAAAGTAGTTCAATATACTAAAAAGGTTGGCGACCAGTGCTTTAGACATTGAGATGTATGTATGTTACTCATTAACTTACGTATCTAACAATAAGTAAAATTCTATAGGACAAACAACAAACAAAATAATTATAAAAAAACACATTCTGAGACTATGTATATACTTGAAGTAAAACAAATCTAAATCAAGATGATTTCCAAAAAAAAAACTGAGCTGCCAGTAAATGCGCCTGTTTCGTTTTCGATGTGTCACCCTGTATATATCCTTAGTGATTTTGGTCGGACAAGCGACTGAGCGCTTCCGCACCAAACACCTTACTTCAAAGCTCATTAAACTGTTTGGGCGTGAAATAGTTACTTCTCGGGAAAAAAGGTAGTATGAGTTCCATTCCAGGCTATAATTTATATCTATATGAAATTTCATCCAGATCCGTTCAGTCATTTTGGCGCGACTGAGTAACAAACATTCACTTCCGAGACTCCGTTAATAGCTGTGAACGTGTGGGCCTCCTTTTGAACGAACGTACCGAGAAAGCGGAATTATATACAATCAAACGGTATCGAAAAATTCTGGGTAGCAGTGACATTTATTTATTTTCGATATATCTAAGCAGCTTATACATTTTTCTGTTTCCTGTGAAATCTTTCTTAGAGAAATAAGACTGCCATCCCAGATTGAATGTAAACAGTAGGTATTCTCAGAAAATAATACGCTTAGAATCCAGGTATCGGAAGCATGGGCGTTGGAGATCGAGTCGTGACTCATACAAAGCTCAATTTTGTGTACTGAAGAGAACCTATGAAGACATGAGACTTTGTAAAGTATTAAAAGCCTATGTCTGGAGACGCGTTCAAATTTTTGTTCGGAAAACATGTTAATTTTGATCTTTTTGGAAACACTTCCATTTTCTCGTTACTCCTGTCATTGGGAAACAATATGGACTATTCAGAGGTAAGATTGTCCGATGAATCCTTGAACGGCCTTGAAATTGCGATCTGATAATTCGTTCGACAGATAATCGGACTCCATATCAAAGATCCATATATATCCATATATCTGCAAAGTCAAAACGTCAAAAGATTTACAATTCCTGATAACGAAGCCATAGGTTCGGTAGAGCGCTTGAAATGATTTGATTGATATGCTCATTAAAGGTTAGATGTTTATCAAAGTGGATACCTAAGTCTTTCACAGTTTCACTGCGCTCAAGAACATGTTCGATCATTGTATAATTATATACCAAGGGGTTGGTTTTCCTTGAAAGAGTTACTACTTTACACTTACTTATATTAAGATGAAGTTGATTCTTGGCACACCAGCTTTGCAATTCATTTATTTGACCTTGAACAAATGCACAGTCTTCCAAGCATGACACGGATGAATAAAATTTTAGGTCGTCTGCGAACATTAACTTAGAACAAGCCAAAGATTCGCACAGATCATTCACAAACTATATGAACAACAGCGGTCCTAAATTCGAACCCTGTGGTACGCCACCGGTTGATACATAAACTTGTAATATGTAGCCATTATAAAAAACATACTGTTTCCTTTCAAACAGATATGACGTTAAGAGCGCTAAGTAAATGTTGTTGATGGTAAGATCATACTGTATAATATAATATCATTAGAAACTTGTTAGGTATTGCAAGTAATATAATTCACCGCAGGTGCTGCGCGAAGGAGAGGAATGACCGAGATACCTTGCAGTGTTATATCATTATACATTTTAGACAGAATAAAGTTAATTATCCTGGAATCAATATGTGTTACTAAATAGATACAGAAATAGATAATTGTTAAGCCCATTTCCAGTTGGAACCGTTCGACATGGGACCCTGAAAGTACGCAAAGCCTCATACATCGACACTTTATAACAGGTAGAGTAAAAACTGTTCCGTACGTTTGTGGGTCGGCAGAATCTCTACAAATAAGTTTTCGTGACGCTGTGTATATCCTGAAAGAAATTTCCGCTTTTTAACGTTAACGGATCGCTGTCAGTGTCCGTGATGGCTTCTAGATGAACTCCTAGCTGAAAAGTTATAAGGGCTTTGATGTAAGCTTCCAATAGCGTCCTGTGACGTCGTCATCTTAAAGATACTGATATTCCTGTGAAGTATCTCAACATGTCTGGGAAGATAAATACGATGCGGCTGCTGGGCTTCTAGTTCTTAGATGCTCTGGAATATGATGTATCTTCTCCACTGTAATATATATATATATATATACAGGGTGTCCGCAAAGTTGGTGTTTTCCTTTACACGACGTGTAGATCTTGAAAACATAAGCAATTTTTCTTAGTACCATATACACCAATGTCTTAAGGGAACCGAGATAAAGGGCTCTGCAACATCAAAAATATCTGAATACCGTCCTGTAGCCGCGACATCCCCGAGTGGTACTAGGACACTAGCTCAACCCGACGACAGAACTGGGTCGGGGTCAGTGTGTCAGGTCAGTGTGCAACCTTCAACCGACGGTTACGGTCACGCGTGTAGAGGTAATCGCGTAGACGAGAATCCCTCAACAAGCACTAGAGACGTGGCTAGAGAAGTGCAAGTATCAAAAACTAAAGTGTGGCAAACGCTGCGTGAAGAGGGGCTGTATCCGTTTCACGTCCAACGTGTACAAGCCCTTCAACCTGACGATTTTCCAGCAAGAGTGCGGTTTTGTGAGTGGTTGTTGCATCAACATGACAATAATCCGGACTTTTTGAAGTGCATATTGGTGACAGACGAATCTACGTTCATGCGCAACACTCATGTTTGGTCATTTTCAACAAACATTTTCGGTGAATGTTTGGGCTGGCATGGTGAACGGTATGCTCATTGGACCATTTATTCTCCCAAATCGATTGGACGGGATGCAATACCTAGACTTTTTACGCAACATTTTGCCTTCCTTGTTTGAGTCCATCTGCTCGGTAGCGCATCAGCTGATTTCATTTTCTGTTGGAGCGGTATGATTTCGGGCAGAGACGTACTTAGCCCTTCTCGTCAACTGGAGAGTGAGTAGTTTTTTCTTTATTTTTTTTACTTGGTCGCCCTCGTTTCACTACACATTACCTTTGTTATTTCAAGGTTAGTTGTTTCTGAAAAGGAAAACCACAACTTTGCGGACACCCTGTATATATATATATATATATATACAGGGTGACTTCGAAGTTGAGTCATTAATTTTCAGATAATGATTGTAGAAGGAAGATAAACCAGAATATGTGTGTAAATATAAAAAACAATTAAAAAAAAATTTTACCTTGTTTTATAAAGTATCCTCCCGACAAGTATTTCAGTGCGGACCTGTATTTGATCGTGAGGTCCCCTGT
Source organism: Acanthoscelides obtectus (assembly GCA_963669975.1). Taxonomy (NCBI): domain Eukaryota; kingdom Metazoa; phylum Arthropoda; class Insecta; order Coleoptera; family Chrysomelidae; genus Acanthoscelides; species Acanthoscelides obtectus. The sequence goes on along the minus strand of CAVLJG010000004.1, from coordinate 112,894,395 downwards.
GAGTTCTTAAGTCACCTGATTCACGAGCCCGTTGTACTACATTAACAAAGGCACGAGGGGTTGGTTGCACTCGATTGGGAAACCGATCCGCATAAACATGTGCCATTTTTTATTTCGTTTGAGCCACGCAACATGTATAACTGAACTGAATAAAACACTTAATTGCAAAAACGTCGTTCCAAATTCTTTCGCTTTTTTGTTTCCGATGCGATGAACCGGTAAGGCGGATTATATCCGTTGTTGCCAAACACGAGTACATGATATTATTATTGAGACAGGGCGGTACTCAAACTTCCAAAGGGCTATAACTTTGTTACTTTAATTTTACCAGAAAAATGGTAAAGGAAAAAAACATTTCTTTTGATCAGATCTACTCACTGTTAAAATAAATGACTCAACTTCGAAGTCACCCGGTATATATATATCAGGGTGTCCCGAAAAAAGTGTGCAATATTCTACCAGCGGTTCCTAGACCTTAAAATAGGAAGAAAAATTTATATAAACATAGGTCGACAAACGTCCCCTAAGGGCGCTACGGTCTTTTAAAGGGGCTCCCCTGATGATGGTTTTTCCTTAATATTTCCGAAACGTGTTGAGATAAAGACATAAAATTTGGTACTCTAGCCTAGTTTTTTATGCTGGATTTAAAAATGTTAACAATTTTAGGCAGTTTTGTTTGGAAGCGTATGTAACAGTGACGGACTCAGGTTATTTTAGCCCCAAAATTTTTGTGTGATTCTATTTTTGACATTCAATTTTGGAATTTGAAAATTTAGGATTTTCTACATAAAAAAGTACTCTTATTGAATATCGATATATTGTGCCATTTTTGAATAAAATCGAACTAAAAAATTTGTCACATGATAGGAAATGTACTGCGGATTTAAATGAATTGATGAATAATTAGCCCAGGCAACGAAAAAACTAATTCAATAGTTGGTAAATATTACACAAATACGTATTTCTATTGCAACATGTATACATATTTAGCTTTAAAGTTTATAAATAAAAATTATTTCATCCTGAAATGCGCTGAAGTGTTTATAAAGTTAGCACGCAAACTGGAGACACAATTATGTTTCAAACTGTCTTAGACTACTTAGTATGTAGCATGTGCTAAATGGCTGCATTATTGATAACCGCAAATAATTAGGTCACGTTATCCAATTTCTTTACGAGGAAATGTAATTCCCTGGAGCTTTTTTTAGATACACTCTAGTCGTAAAAAATACATATTTGAGATCACTTAGACCCATAACTAATAGAACATCTGAACAAATAAACAATGTGCCAATAAATGCGTGAAGTTAACAAACCATTGGGAAACATCACCTTTATTTTTTATTACGGCTGAAATTCTTTGGGGCATAGTGTTAACCAAGTTTTGGCAAAAATTTGGTGTAAAACAATCCCATGTTTCTTGAAGCTTTTGTCTCAGTTCGGTGATTGTACGAGCAGGATGTTGTCGTAGAACCTTTTTCATCTCGTGCCACAAAGTTTCAATAGGTGACAGATCTGGACTGCTAGAAACCCATTTCAAAAGTGGTACATTATTTTCTTCCATCCATTGTATAGCCTTTTTTGAGGTATGGCACGCTGCACCATCTTGCTGAAAGACAAAATCTTGGCCGGATGTCAAACATTCTTCCATCACTGGTAAAAGCGATTCTTCTAAAATTTGTATCCACATTTCCATCAATAAAATGAATTTTTCCTACTCCTTTTGATGACATACTGCCCCAGGCCATAATGGATGCTGGAAATTTCACTTTTCTCTTCAGACAGTCAACATGGAATGCTTAATTTTTTTGTGAATAACTGTACTGCGACTGTCACCAACACAAACTTCGAATCGGGCCTCATCAGTCCATTGTATTGCACACCATTGTTGAGGTGTCCATTGTCTATGTTCTTTAGCCCATCTAAGCCGATTTTTCTTTTGCAGTGGAGATAATAGTCTCTTTTCTTTGGCCTATAAACGAGTTGTGCAACTTTAGGGTTTTTACTTCACTTTTTTTATAAGAAAACTTACCTTGCAAGTGCTAAATCCCAGTTTGTGGACCTCTCTATGAGTTGTGGACCTCGAAAAAAAACTAAGATTTCAGTAGTTGGACCAACTGAAGTGGGAAGGGGCTCGTACATACATAATAGTTTTTATGACATAATTAAACATTCCTATCGGAATGTCGAAAAGAGCCCTCTAGCGTTCACATGTGAAACTAAGGAATATTATAACATTTGTAGCCCAAGAATTGCTCTTTTTAACTAGCCCAAGTTTGTTGAAATCGGCTGAGCCGTTTTAAAGATACAGTGTGTTTTTTACGAAAAAAAATACTGAAAAAAATTTCAAAATTGTTGTGCGTCCATGATCCTTTTATTAAATCGGGTGCGTATATTCAAAATTGACATATTTAAGACGTATTTCTTGATTTGATATTCAAAATAAGAAGCCCATCTTACACAGCTTAAGAGACATTTTACAATTTTGACCATATTCATTTTTTGCGCCTCGGACTAGCGAAATCTAGACTAAATGATGCATACGAGTGAATCATGGCGTAATATGGAAGTCGTTAGTCGTGAATATTCAGAATTTCCATATATATGTATGTATATCTTTCCGTCTTGCAGTGTTTCCCCTCAGGAGAGGTATACTGGCGGCCATTGTCCCGATTCGTACGGCCAGCCGTTGTGGCCGCGAGCGACTCAGAACTCAGGATAATTTGATTTGCATAATCTTGCTGGCAGTTCATTCTGGCTACGTTCGAACAACCGGGTTGCCGTATCCTCGATTCTCAAATAAAGGAGCGATATGATCCAGGTCCATAAATTACTTTTTTTTTATACTCCAACTACCACGAAGGCCTAAGGCCTAAGCACCCATTGGGTACCGTGGGGCTATAGGGGGATACTTGGGAAAGGGGGAACGCCACACGGACTCTGGCGAGCCAACACGTGTACATGCAACATGCACACACGAGATCCGCCGGGTGGTACCTGCACGTTCGACAGTCAGAGACCGTCTACCACCTACGGACAATCACAACATCGCTAGCCAAGAGAAAAATTTCTCCTGGGACGGGACTCGAACCCGCACAACGCACTGCGACTGATCAGGAGACCGAAGAGTCTACTACTGCGGCCACCGCTGCTGCCTTAAATCTTAATTCGATCGTATCTATGAAATGTTCAAATTTTGTGAATATGATATGCGTTGAACTATCATCGACATTTTGTTGTTTTTGTCACAAAGTTAAGAGATATCGAGCATGTCAAAAGTATTTCGCAGAAAATGTGTGCTCTCTGCATCAGATATCTACTAAATCTCAAGTTATAAAAAATGATGTGAGTCCTTGGTCAAATCTGGTCTAAATTACTGAAATGTAGCATCCTATCCATGTTTAGACAACTATACTGAGTAAGAAAAAAAGGTAAACACCTACGTATGTTTATCAGATTTTAATAATTTTTTGCATATATACTAAGTGACATATAAATCCGAACACCCAGTTTAAATGGTTTTATTTTAATAAAATTCTGTATAAGTACTTAATGAAGCATAATAAGTAAATGATAAAAATTTCAAAATGATTGCAGTGCTTTAAAGCCCTTTGACCTTTAATAATGTGTAGATGCACCCTGATGTGCTACGCATTCTCCAACGCGCCTAGGCATGCTTCTGATCAGGTGGTCAATGTCCTCCTGTGGTATCTCATTCCAGGCAACCACCAACTCCTCTCGAAGTGCTTCTAAAGTCTGAGGAGGACGTTGCAAATTGAGCAATCTCCTACCCATCATATCCCACACGTGCTCAATTGGGGATAAGTCGGGAGATCTTGGTGGCCATGGTAACAATGTGACATCATTATGTTGAAAGAAGGACCCAGTGTGGCCGGTATGAAAACAAGCCAAAACTTCTCATTTGTTGGAGTTATGGTTTGGGGTGCTATAGCTTCGGTAAAGACTTCGCATGCCAATAGGTCTTCCGTGTTCTGCAAACCATTCATTTGCAATGGACCTGGTAGTGGAGAAACGGTCCCTTAAGGCCAATAATCTTAGGCGGCGATCTTCACGGTCTGTTGTTCTACGACGGCGTCCGGTGCCCCTTGCTCTTTGCGTACGGCCTTCTCGAAGCCATGCCTGACAACACCTATCCACAGTGTCTACACTTCTTTGCACTCTAACTGCAATTGCCCGAAAAGAAAGTCCAGCTTCCCCAAGTCCCACTATACGGCCCCTATCAAACTCACTAAGTTGACGAAATCGTACAGGTCTCCGTACTCTAGGCATCGTAACCGATGGTAAAGGATGTCAAGAACCAAAATCCGCCAACGTTGATTCTTTACTGCGGCTGAAATATTCATTTTTAGAGCGTTAGTGAATTAAAAAAAAGCAGTATAAAAACCGGAATGTCCAACTGATAAGGCCGAAAATTTTTTCACTTGTTATTTACAGTAAGATAAATACATTCACCAACTTTTATTAAAATAAAACCATTTAAACTGGGTGTTCGGATTTATATGTCACTTAGTATATATGGCCCATTTCTTGATAGTGTGGAACTAAAACTGATTCAAAAAGCTCAGAATTCTTGTCTGAGACTGATATTTGGTATAAGGGTTAGACAAAGAGTATCCCACAAACTATACCTGAACTGGGATGGCTCAGAGGCGTACCTTGCACTCTACTTCCTTTTTTTACAAGATTATAAAATATAAAATCCCTCCTTATCTTCACTTAAAAATTAGTTACCGGACTGATGTACATAATCTAAACATTAGAAGATTGAATTTGATTACAATACCATCACACAATAAAGAATCATTTAAGAAATCATTCTCATATCAAATTGCCTTTTTGGTAAATAAATTCAAAATTAAAGATTTTTCTCTCTAGGTAGCTTCATTTAAGAGGAACCTTAAAAGTGATTTACTGTCTCAGATATCATATAAAACATATCTCCCGCTCCCCCTTTTCTCTTCTTCTGTTTCCCCTCGCTTTCTCTTCTCACTCTAAATTTCCATTTCTCTACTTACAACTCGCTATATTTCTTAAGTTTAAAACATTATTAATTATCAATGTCTTAATAGCCATTTGTCTTACTATAGAATTGTTTAAATTTGTTTGTTTTCTTTTTGCTCTAGCAGCTGCTTCTTTAAGGGGCAAGCTGAAGTAGCCCTTTATCCTCTTAAGCCTTTTTTTTGTTTGTAAACTTTGTATATACTGTTTGATGAGGGTAATAAATATTATTATTATATTTATGAAGAATCTCACACTTCGGGCAGGAAGGGCCGGCTGGGCAATACTGTCGAGTTTTCCAGCCTGAAAGTGGCTATAAAAGCTTTCTCCTGTCAAAGAACAAGTACTAGGACAATCTACTTGATTCAATTGTTTAGCTAGTGATCTCGATTCCAATTCTTTTGTTTGCCTGGCAATTGCGTTTTGAGTATTCAGGTCGCAAAGAACCGGAACATAAAGATCGTGGTGTGATAGCTCCGGCGATGGTATGTCAAACGTTGCTCCTGCTGGGGATGGCGGAGAGTGACAGCTCCTAGGGGCTTCGCTTGGCTTTCATGGCGTCACGCCGCATGGGAGTTAACCCTCTTACGTACCATTGTGAGAGCGGCCTCCCAATTCCTCGCCTGTGTCTACGCTAAATGCGGGAAGCTTTGAAGGAAGCAGTAGTGTCTTTTTACAACGCTCGTATCAATTTTCTTCCGTCACAGTGTTTGCTTCCTAAGGGTTTAGTTACGATTTCTGCATTGTGTCCGAAAAGTACAGGAGTCGAGTAGATTGGCGGGGTACTTCTTAAGCATTGATTTAAATCTATTTTCAAATTACTCTTTGAACGTGTAACAGGAAATGAGATATAACTCTGTGACGGCCATCCGTGATAATCCAAACACTGATATCGTCTCCGCTCCGCACTCAGCTAATATACAGGGTGTCCCAGAAGTCGTCGTCAAGCCGAAACCGGGTGATAGGCAAAGTCATAACAGCTATCAGAAAAATATTTAAAAAAATTTTATGTACATGTGTTTTGAAAATTATAGGTCTTTGAAAAAAATATAGAAATTTCACACCCTACGGCAGTCTGTCAACTCCTGTTACTACAAATATTAACTTTTTTTGGATTTTATTCTTACAATGTAATGATGAATAATGCATCTTCAAACTGGTGTCTCAACCTTACTGCCAACTTTTCTCGTTCAGGAAAAATTGCCACTTATTTCCCAACCAAGTATTCCAAAGTAAGACTTTGCTCAACTTTAACTGGCTGTACTGGAAAAAAATGTACTACGGGAGTTTGGCAAGTAACCTTAAAAGTTGGCGCAATTAATAAGGATTCCAAAATGGTATAACACTTAGAAGATTACTCGTTAACTTATGCACAATTTTTATTTGAAGAAAATTTTTCAAAATTTCCTAATTAAACAACGATTATGAAAACGCACAAGGACCGTTAAGGATAACTGTTTGCACAACAGTGAGCGTCAAAATGCTGCTGATGATGATTTACCTTTACAGCAAATGCTCAAACGGTTTTCCTTCAGCCGCAATACACGCTCGACATCTTCTTAAAAAAGATCGGGTTATTAAACAAGCGAATCCACGGTTATTAACATACTCAGCTGCTTCCAATAGTCTTTGCCGTAGCTCAGCTACATTTGGAATCGACTTGAAATACACTTTTTCTTTTACAGTTCCCCAGTAAAAAAAATCTAACGGATTCAAATCTGGTGACCGGGCTGGCCACGGTATTGTACCAGACCGCCTTATCCATCTGCCTGGAAAGTTTTGATCGAGATACTCTCTCGCTGAGAGTGCGTAGTGCGCTGGGCAGCCATCATGCTGAAACCACATGTCCCTGTAAATACTCAGTGGCACGTCCTCCAATAAATTTTCTAAATGATTTTGCAAAAAACCTAAATAAACCTCAGCAGTCAAAGTCTCTGGGAACTCAAACGGACCGATTATTTTACCATTTAAAATTCCTGTCCAATGGTTTATCTTGAAGCAATATTGAGATTTATCTTCTCTCATCAAATGTGGGTTTGCTACGTGCCACTCGTGTAAGTTATGCAGGTTCATGTACCCATCTTTCTTAAATGTGGTCTCATCCGACCATAAAATTTTTTCAAAGAACTGTGGATCTTTCCTGTGTCTTTCTAACATTGTGCGACAAAAAGCAACTCGGGGCTCATGATTCCGGGGCAGAAGAGCTTGAACACGCTGTACGTGGTATGGATGGAGCACGTTTTTTTACAAGATTCTATGGGCTGTACTTTTGGGCACACCTGTTTTTAGTTCTATTGCACGCACTGAAGTACTCGGGTCTTCTTCGACAGCTCCTAGCACCACGTCTTCGTAAGGAAGGGAAGATCTTCCCTCACCGTGTGATTGGTTTGGTAGTTGGCCCTCTGAGAACAGTAAGCGGTGCACATTTGTGAACACTCGATGATCTGGATGACGAGCTGCATTCGGGTACCTCTCACAGTAAAGTCTCGCTGCAGCACTAGCGTTGCATCTGCATTCCCCATAAATGAGGTGCATGTTAGCATATTTTTGTACGGTGTACACGGACATAGCGGCACTGCACAATCACACTATCAAAGATAGTCTAAGGAAAGTAAATGTTGTTTTGAAGAGCAATTAAACAGTCCAAATCTAAATCACAAGCGATCAACAGTCCAGTTCACGAATCCAAAATTAGTAACAGTACGAAATCAACAAGCACGAACATGTAAAGATGCGCAGTAAACGAAGGAGTACTGATCGGTATCAAAGTGAGCAATAGCAAGTAAGTGATGTGCTTCATCCATACCACATACAGCGTGTTCAACCTCTCCTGCCCCGGGATTATGAGCCCCGAGTTGCTTTTTGTCGCACAATGTTAGAAAGACACAGGAAAGATCCACAGTTCTTTGAAAAAATTTTATGGTCGGATGAGACCACATTTAAGAAATATGGGTACATGAACCTGCATAACTTACACGAGTGGCACGTAGCAAACCCACATTTGATGAGAGAAGATAAATTTCAATATCGCTTCAAGATAAACCATTGGACAGGAATTTTAAATGGTAAAATAATCGGTCCGTTTGAGTTCCCAGAGACTTTGACTGCTGAAGTTTATTTGGATTTTTTGAAAAATCATGTACAAAATTTATTGGTGGACGTGCCACTGAGTATTTACAGGGACATGTGGTTTCAGCATGATGGCTGCCCAGCGCACTATGCACTCTCAGTGAGAGAGTATCTCGATCAAAACTTTCCAGGCGGATGGATAAGGCGGTCTGGTACAATACCGTAGCCAGCCCGATCACCTGATTTGAATCCTTTAGATTTTTTTACTGGGGAACTGTAAAAGAAAAAGTGTATTTCAAGCCGATTCAAAATGTAGCTGAGCTACGGCAAAGACTATTGGAAGCACCTAAGTTTGTTAATAACCGTGGATTCGCTCATTTAATAACCCGATCTTTTTTAAGGAGATGTCGAGCGTGTATTGCGGCTGAAGGAAAACAGTTTGAGCATTTGCTGTAAAGGTAAATCATCATCAGCAGCATTTTGACGCCCACTGTTGTGCAAACAGTTATCCTTAAGGGTCCTTGTGCGTTTTCATAATCGCTGTTTAATTAGGAAATTTTTAAAAATTTTCATCAGTTTTTCTTCAAATAAAAATTGTGCATAAGTTAACGAGTAATCTTCTAAGTGTTATACCATTTTGGAATCGTTATTAAATGCGCTAACTTTTGAGGTTACTTGCCAAACTCTCGTAGTACACTTTTTTCCAGTACAGCCAGTTAAAGTTCAGCAAAGTTTTACTTTGGAATACTTGGTTGGGAAATAAGTGGCAATTTTTCCTGAACGAGAAAAGTTGGCAGTAAGGTTGAGACACCAGTTTGAAGATGCATTATTCATCATTACATTGTAAAAATAAAATCCAAAAAAAGTTAATATTTGTAGTAACAGGAGTTGACAGACTGCCGTAGGGTGTGAAATTTCTATATCTTTTTCAAAGACCTATAATTTTCAAAACACATACATAAAAATTTTTTAAATATTTTTCTGATAGCTGTTATGACTTTGCCTATCACCCGGTTTCAGCTTGACGTCGACTTCTGGGACACCCTGTATAATAATAAATTTTACGATGTTTTCAATTTTTTCTCAAAAACTAAAAAAATATACGAATACGCTTTACCGAGTGCGAAAGAGAGTTTCAAGAGCATAAAAAATGCTATAACACTTTGCAAAACATCAATCGAAAGTATGAAAAAATCGAAAGCAAAGAAGGTTATGTTTCGAAAAATGGCATTTTGTCACGCAATTTTAAAAAATCGAAACGTTCAAACCGAAAGGAATATAGAAATAAAATAGGCGCGTTCCAAATGTGCGATGATCGGAAAGCACGTTTGCGACCCAAAACAAAGGCCAATTTTCCAACGCTATACGAAATGTATGTTCTCTTTGTCGAGAAATGACAGAACGGTGGAGGAAGTCGTTCGGGCCCTACGCTAAAACTCACCGTTTTTTCAACTTCAACCATAATTAATGTAAAGACATAAAGAAAACGTAAAGTCAGTTAATACTTATTGGTTACAATAGATTTTGCTGCTGATCAAGTAGAATTCCTTCCGATTCTTTCTTGAATTTGTTTTTAAACAAAGAACCTATGAGTCAAACTTAGTAGCTGCTATTTATACATTTTATCAATTTTCAACCAGTTGAGGTCATTAATGGCCTTCGATATATGATCAAATTTTCTAAGATCATTTACAAGCCCGCAACATGTATTCATAATACTTTGATTACGATTTTATTTTTGAAAACAACAAAGGTTCATACAAATGCTTTCTCGCAGATTTATGTAATACAGCCTTATTTGCAAATGAAACTATGAGAATAGCGTAGCGGGAAATTAAATGGTTTACATGTTGAACAAATGTTAAATCATCATTCATAGGTAGGTTCTTATAATGTTCCTCGAGAACAATATTACTACCTTTCAAATTTATGTTTAGGTCATTTTTTAAGGCATTCCTTTTTGTTTTATTTGAGTAAATTTGACTTTAAAGGATTCAAACGGAGGTTATAACTACCGAGGCTTTCAATTTGGACAAGAGTTGGATTAATAGTAAATAAATAGAGTATCTTCGATAAAAAAAAATTTCAGGGTAGGTTTGAATAAACGAAAGAGGTTTTTCAGAAAATCCATAGTAATTGCACATAAGAAGTGAATTATTAATTCTGTAAAATGCTTTAGTGAAGTCAAGCAGTATGAGAACTACTGCTTTTTGGTTATAAAGTGCCATTGTTATATTGTCTGTTGAATCGCAGGGTGCCGATGTTATATTATGATCTTGTCGAAAGCCGGTTTTCTTAGATGGAATAATTTTGTTAGAGCAGAGCTGCTCGTTAAAAACGCGTTCCAATACTTTTGAGGAAATAGCGAGTAAACTGATTGGCCTCAGTTCTTCTTTAAAGTTCTTGCTGAATACAATGACATCATCTAAATATATCGACACTGTCTTCCAGGATAATCCATGTAGCACCACGTCTATCAGTCTTTCAAAACTAACATATACCTAAAACATAACCGCAAACCGCCAGTCCAATCTGTTATGTAAAGGCAGTCTTCTCGTTATCTTTTTCATCCATTTCAACCTGCCAATATCCACTTGTATATCTAGAACCGTGAAATATTTCCAACGGCGGCCAAAATATTATCGATTTTCGGTAGTGGGAAGGGGTCCTTTTGGTAAAATCCTGCAATCTTCCACAAAATAATCTTTTTTCTTACTTACTTTTTTGAGTATACTGATTTTAATCGATGTGTTTTGAATGGAAAATAACCATGTTTTTCCCATCAATCTTCGACAATAATATTAAGGTATCTTGACCTGATTTGGTATTTTGATCAGATGATTGCAACATTTAAATATATAGTCTCTTGATACGCGTTCATCCAACAATTGAAGTCCCGTTCAGAAAGTTCCTGCGCAATTACCATCTTGTAAAGATGGAAATGAACATCATCTTGGAGAATTCTCCTCGCAGAACGATTGAAGCTGTCACTGTCTCAATGATTTGAGGCGTTTTAATGGGTCAAGAGGCTCCAGGTCTTCATCGTGTCGTACTTACAGTTTGTCTGAACGAAGAGACCCACGTAACAATTGATTTCCGGACCGGGACAGTGGCCAAAGGAGCTAGATTACAGCGATTCCGAAAGGCCGTTGGAAAAGTAAGCCTCAATGGCAAAAGCCCGTGTTTCACCGCATGATGGCGTCTGAACTGTGTCGGGACAACACTTACGGAACCGACTGAACGTCGCGCTTTTTAGAAAGGGATGTTGTGCTGCCTCTTAACTGTTGATGCTCATCTTATCCTTCCAGTCCATTTTATCGATGGGCTATATAATATACTGGAACACTTTCTGGAATTCAAGATTCACGTAATTTTCAAGAATAAGTGAGCAAACGTTGGAGGAAAATACGTCGTATTACAAAGATCCTCTTATTCCAGGTACCGCAAAATCATCGGAAATAATTTTATGGAAAGCATTTCCGAGCGGAATGTTTATTTTTCATTTCATGGAATATTGAGTGCTCGCTAGCACCTTATCGGTCGACTTCTAATGCTTGACGGCGGGTCGTGACGAATAAGATATTATGCTAATTGAAGGTGGTGAATAAAAGAGCGTAGATATACAAGGTGGTGATCGATAAGGGAACTAATTTTACTCCATCCAATTTCAAGGTAAAGTGAATCTAAGGACAATCGTGCACTGTACGCGAGTATCACTCGAAAGCTGGAGAATTGGACAAGCATGTATTCAGATCCGTCTTGCGATGAATGACTGACAACATCTTGTCAGTTACAGAGGTCGCTACTGAGAACCACATAATTATAATAATAATGTTTATTGGTCTAACTACAAGGTTTTCGTATAAATAATACCGGTAGTGTCCAATAGACATAAGATACCCAAAAAAGTGTGCACTTGTGCTTGGGTTTTAACTGAACTTGAATTATATAATTACAACAAATTTCCTATAAGTATACTAGTTAAACGTATAAATTTGCATAATTTGCATCAATTTATCATGAAATAACATCATTTTTTTACATTTCAGAAGGATCTTTGGCTGATAGTTTTATTTAGTCTGGGAATTAGTACAGATGTTTTCTTGGATCGCGTTTGATGGTGGTGGTTGATGGAATGTAACGATTTCGGATTTCTTGTTAAATTGTATGATATAAATATATTGGCCGACAGTCGAGAAGCTGAGATTCACTGTAAAGGTTTTCTGTGGGATGAAATTTCGTAGATAGTAATGATTGAGCAAGTGCATGATATATCATGTGTAGATATTTTTCGCTTAAAAAATGTTTGATTTTCGAAATGAGTTATCTCAATTTTATCATTAAATTTTCAACGTGTATATTCCATCTTAGATGGTTATCTATGAATAATTCTGAATATTTGTAATTATCAACTGATTGTATGTTTTTGCACCTATTCAATGTTTTAATTTGGAGGTGATGAAAATTTGGGGTGTAACAAAATGTGTTTTGTTGAAATTCACTGTTAAAATTTAATTTCTCCATCGTTTTTAACTTAGAGAGGTGATTAATATGCTAACTAAACAGCATCGGTCTTAATACGGTTCCTTGTGGAACTCCGCGTATAACTGCCATATTTTCACTTAGTATACTAAGTGACATATAAATCCGAACACCCAGTTTAAATGGTTTTATTTTAATAAAATTTTGTATAAGTACTTATTGAAGCATAATAAGTAAATGATAAAAATTTCAAAATGATTGCACTGCTTTAAAGCCCTCTGACCTTTAATAATGTGTGGATGCACCCTGATGTGCTACGCATTCTCCAACGCGCCTAGGCATGCTTCTGATCAGGTGGTCAATGTCCTCCTGTGGTATCTCATTCCAGGCAACCACCAACTCCTCTCGAAGTGCTTCTAAAGTCTGAGGAGGACGTTGCAAATTGAGCAATCTCCTACCCATCATATCCCACACGTGCTCAATTGGGGATAAGTCGGGAGATCTTGGTGGCCATGGTAACAATGTGACATCATTATGTTGAAAGAAGTCTATTGTGACTCTTGCAACATGTGGTCGGGCATTATCTTGTTGGAAAGTTGGATCTGCCAGGGTGTCAAGATAGGGTGAAAGATGGGGTTCTAGAACTTTGTGGATATAACGCTGCGCGTTCATGTTACCTCTGATGAAAATTAAAGGTGACCTGGAACCATAAGCTATAGCACCCCAAACCATAACTCCAACAGTGTGATGAACATGTCTTTCAATAAAAAACTGTGAATTCCTCCTTTCACCACGTCGCCTTCTAACCCTGGCACGACCATCGTGCATGCCTAAACAAAATCGAGACTCGTCACTAAAGACAATACTGTTCCATTCCTGATCACAGAGTGTCCTTTGTCTGCACCAATCAAGGCGATTACGTCGGTGGTCTCGAGTTAAAGGGAAGACCCAGTGTGGCCGGTATGAAAACAAGCCAAAACTTCTCATTAGTCGGTAAACACTTCGCATGCCAATAGGTCTTCCGTGTTCTGCAAACCATTCATTTGCAATGGACCTAGTAGTGGAGAAACGGTCCCTTAAGGCCAATAATCTTAGGCGGCGATCTTCACGGTCTGTTGTTCTACGGCGGCGTCCAGTGCCCCTTGCTCTTTGCGTACGGCCTTCTCGAAGCCATGCCTGACAACACCTAACCACAGTGTCTACACTTCTTTGCACTCTAACTGCAATTGCCCGAAAAGAAAGTCCAGCTTCCCGAAGTCCCACTATACGGCCCCTATCAAACTCACTAAGTTGACGAAATCGTACAGGTCTCCGTACTCTAGGCATCGTAACCGATCGTAAAGGATGTCAAGAACCAAAATCCGCCAACGTTGATTCTTTACTGCGGCTGAAATATTCATTTTTAGAGCGTTAGTGAATTAAAAAAAAGCAGTATAAAAACCGGAATGTCCAACTGATAAGGCTGAACATTTTTCACTTGTTATTTACAGTAAGATAAATACATTCACCAACTTTTATTAAAATAAAACCATTTAAACTGGGTGTTCGGATTTATATGTCACTTGTATATTTGTAAATTTTGATCGTTAACTGAATAAGTACATCTTGAGTTGACCTTGCTTCTTGGAATCCAAATTACTGTTCAGATATGAGCTTATATTTTGCAATAAAATCTGAAAAGCGTTTTATAAATTTTTTTTTCGAATATTTTTGAAAAGCTTGTTAATACTGAAGTCGGTCGATAATTACAAGGTTTCTGCTTCTCTCCAAATTATTATTACTGTCGTTCCTTGAGGATTGAGTGTCGTTTCAGAAATTATACTTCCTTGGATCCTAAACAAACAATAACTTTGAGGAACGTTCAAGGATGGATTTAGCGTTTGCACTTCACCGTAGGCTACAACATCATCGATCTCAGAAAGATTTTTCTTTACTCGCCATTTAGCATTTTAATCATACATTTTGGACGGTTAGTTTGTGTTAAATCTTAGTAATGCAGCTCGAAAATTATGGGATTCACAATTTTACTGTACTGCTCAAACATATTGAAACGTTCGCGATGCCATCGTGAATATTCGACATCTATGGAGATTAATCTGCTTGATCACTTTCATGACAGATCGTGACTAGGCCGGAAAACGCTGGAATCTTTCCAGACTCGTCGGTAGGGGAATAAATATCCTACCAGATGGCGTAAGGGTCAGTCACAGTCGAAACAGTCACGATGGAATCATAGTCCAGTCAACATAGTATACAGACTTACGGCTCATAAGTATTTTACCTAAAATTTCAAAATTATTGAAAAAAGCTATGTGCTTCCAAATAAATGACCATATTTTAGAATTTGGGACCGGAAATCCATGTGGATTTCGGAAAAGCCATAGTACGGCAAGTACCCTCCTCGATCTTACTGATAATATCGTCAGAGTGTGGGATCGCCATTCAGTTACCCCATTAGTTCTCTTGGACTTCACAAAGGCAATCGATATAATAAATCACCCTTTTTTGATTGCTAAATGCAAGTATTACGGTTTCGATGATTCTTGTCAGAGTTTAATACTTAGCTTTCTGATAAATATACTAAGTGACATATAAATCCGAACACCCAGTTTAAATGGTTTTATTTTAATAAAATTTTGTATAAGTACTAATTGAAGCATAATAAGTAAATGATAAAAATTCCAAAATGATTGCACTGCTTTAAAGCCCTTTGACCTTTAATAATGTGTGGCTGCACCCTGATGTGCTACGCATTCTCCAACGCGCCTAGGCATGCTTCTGATCAGGTGGTCAATGTCCTCCTGTGGTATCTCATTCCAGGCAACCACCAACTCCTCTCGAAGTGCTTCTAGAGTCTGAGGAGGACGTTGCAAACTGAGCAATCTCCTATCCATCATATCCGACACGTGCTCAATTGGGGATAAGTCGGGAGATCTTGATGGCCATGGTAACAATGTGACATCATTATGTTGAAAGAAGTCTATTGTGACTCTTGCAACATGTGGTCGGGCATTATCTTGTTGGAAAGTTGGATCTGCCAGGGTGTCAAGATAGGGTAAAAGATGGGGTTCTAGAACTTCGTGGATATAACGCTGCGCGTTCATGTTACCTCTGATGAAGATTAAAGGTGATCTGGAACCATAAGCTATAGCACCCCAAACCATAACTCCAACAGTGTGATGAACATGTCTTTCAACAAAAAACTGTGGATTCCTCCTTTCACCACGTCGCCTTCTAACCCTGGCACGACCATCGTGCATGCCTAAACAAAATCGAGACTCGTCACTAAAGACAATACTGTTCCATTCCTGATCCCAGAGTGACCGTTGTCTGCACCACTCAAGGCGATTACGTCGGTGTTCTCGAGTTAAAGGGAGGGCCCAGTGTGGCCGGTATGAAAACAAGCCAAAACTTCTCATTCGTCGGTAAACACTTCGCATGCCAATAGGTCTTCCGTGTTCTGCAAACCATTCATTTGCAATGGACCTGGTAGTGGAGAAACGGTCCCTTAAGGCCAATAATCTTAGGCGGCGATCTTCACGGTCTGTTGTTCTACGGCGGCGTCCAGTGCCCCTTGCTCTTTGCGTACGGCCTTCTCGAAGCCATGCCTGACAACACCTAACCACAGTGTCTACACTTCTTTGCACTCTAACTGCAATTGCCCGAAAAGAAAGTCCAGCTTCCCGAAGTCCCACTATACGGTCCCTATCACACTCACTAAGTTGACGAAATCGTACAGGTCTCCGTACTCTAGGCATCGTAACCGATCGTAAAGGATGTCAAGAACCAAAATCCGCCAACTTTGATTCTTTACTGCGGCTGAAATATTCATTTTTAGAGCGTTAGTGAATTAAAAAAAAGCAGTATAAAAACCGGAATGTCCAACTGATAAGGCTGAAAATTATTTCACTTGTTATTTACAGTAAGATAAATACATTCACCAACTTTTATTAAAATAAAACCATTTAAACTGGGTGTTCGGATTTATATGTCACTTAGTATAGATCCCAAAAGGTAGGCGTTGATTTAGAATTTCCTATAGAACGTCTGATTTCTTTGGGAGGGCCTCAAGGATCAGTTCTTGGACCACTTTACTTTATTTTGTATATAGCGAATATAAACGGGAATGTGAAATTTTGTAGTATTCAGTTTTTGCTGACTACTACTATATCATAGCTTGAATCATGAAAATTTAGAAATTTCTGACCCAAATTCTACTGAACATTTTGCAACAGAACATAGCCTCCTGTTGAATCCCTCTAAATCCGAAGTGATTATTTTTTCTCCTAAAAATCTGAGGTCCCTTATTTAAACTAATTTGAATATTATTCTAAACGCTTAGAATAATCGGTTAAAAACATAGGTTTGTTTATAAATGAAAATCTCAAATTTATTTCTCATGTAAACAATGTAAGTAAAAATTGTTTTATCATCTGTACTGTAAATACTTGATTTAAGATCAAAAAGAATTTCATGTGAATCTTTAATAATATCAAAAACGTCACATTGTGATTTAGTACACCATCCATTTCTAGATTCAATTTCAGCTAAACGTCCACGAAAAATTCAAAATTCATGTTGTATATTGATTTTCAACTTAAGAAACTATGATTATACATATTAGTTCATGTTTCGAACAGCTGAACTGCTTGAATGTTGCAAAGTTGTATAATTTTCATTTATTATGCTATGTTCAATAACTAATACGTACAAATATGCTTGCCCAGTATTCGACGATGTCGATTATTATCCAAACACCTCCCTCACTTTCGCGTGGGCGTTAAAAACGGCATTGCTGGTAATGCAAAAATGATCAGGAGTCAGAGTAGAAATAATTGGTAGATGTCACTTGATGGGCGTCCGTAGCGTTAATTAGGAGCGATCGTGCACCCTGACAAACGATGGCACTTTGTAGCTTCGCTATCGCGACACCGACGTCATGTCATCGCTGGCAATGTATATTCCAGGAAATAGAACATTGTACACGGCTAAGCTATAGAGTTCAATCGGTTCGTGTGAATAATCGCAGCAGTGGTGAGCTTATAACCAAACGAGGAGCACCTCAAGGATCCATACTTGGACCCTTTTTATTTATATTATGGTTGGGGAATCTCGGAACTGGAGATACTACGGACCAAAATATGTGAATTGACCTAAACCTTTCACAGACAGCCTGTATATAAAAAATCATTTGATTAGCCAATCTCTCTCTAATTTTATTCGCCTTGTCTGTCTTGTACTTTTAAAGAAGACGAGATCCTACTTTTGTTATTACACCAGTATGCCATCCGGTATTTGCATTCTCATATCAGACGGACCCCGTAGTATCTCGTAATTATTCCTCCATGTCGACCTTAAACCCTCCGAACTTCTATTTGCCCTGTAATCGGGAATAACTATTCAACGAACATCGTCCGATGCATACGTAAGTTGCGGTGAAACGCGGTCCGTTCGGTTGCTGTCTGCATGCATATACGGATAGGACAAAAAGACCGGAGTCCGGAGCCGAAACCGGAGCTTGACTGTCCACTCCGTACAGAGCAAAATGGATTACGAGGAGCACCAAGCCGACAGTTAATGTAAATTATGGACGTGATGAAGAAAATTTAGATTAGTGCCGGTAGTTTTCGGAATATGCAGATCGATTTAAGGGCGAGATGGAAGGTCCAACGGAATCTCATTAGGGGAACACATACAGGGTCAAAGTTGGAAAAAATCTTGGAAAAATGAACAGTTTTTGACTATTTAAAATATTATAATAATAATATTGGTAGTCGATCCAGGTGCTGGTCTCGTTGGTAAATAAAACCTTTACACATCAGTTCTAAAAAAACCAAAAAGGCCACACTCATACAGCAATATCGTAGGTGTCCATATTATTTTAATTCACGTGAGGATCTTCGAAATGCTACCGAGGCATCGCGAGTGCATGCAGATCATTTTTCGACATCCTTTGCCATTTCTTTTCTTGGTTTGGGGCTAAGTGTTTTCTGTACTGCAGTGTACGTTTCAATCACAGAGGTACAATGAAGATTGAAGAATAAATAAAGGTTATTATCCAATGGCTAGTGAAATTCGCACTATGTCCCTCTTAATCTCTGTCCGATATTTTAATTGTATTCGTAATTATTCAGCGTAAATTCAAAAGACAGTGTGATTAACATATGCAATGCTAACTGACTGAGATCTATTGTTATCGTTCAGATTAATTTTAATAACGCCTTTCGTAATGGAAAATTGATGGTAAGCAGAAAATACCACTCTGTGACTCAAATTGGTGACTAAATGGTAGTTTTGTGGAACTGAGTGATAATTTAGCGCGCACAAAGTCTGATAAGCTTCGGTTGAACCCCAATTACCACTTGCATGTGTCTGGGACAGCAATCGGTGTGTCACCAGCACCACACAGATCCCTCCGCCATACCACCTGGTCAATATTCGATTAGCTGACAGTGATATCAGACAGCAACCGTCGCTTGTTTCTGTAACATGTTTATTTATAGATCAGGAGGATTATGATTTGGATGCGTTCTCAAGTAACTCATATTTTTATTACAATCATTCCAAGGTATCGAACACGAAAGGAATATCGTCACACGCTGATCTGCCAAGAGGCAAAAATTGAATAGTTACTAACCTAGTGATCCCCAATTCAGCTTGAGAAATATGAATATCAGGGTGTCCCAGTTTATGAGAACGAACAAATTGTTGTTCGAATTGAGATACGTATATTATTATTTTCTATATAAAACAATGTTTTAGTGGTACCTCATATTGCTTAGATATTTATCATTAAAAGAACATTACTTGTTAAATTTTCTTTTCAACTTTTTCTTTTTACAATTAGGATATACAGGGTGCAACCGATTTTGTCCTATAATGTCCTATCCAGAAGTTAACCGTTTTTTGAGTTATTTGACTTTAGTTATTAGTAGTTAAATATTCAATCATGCAAAATTACACGAGTACTCCTCAATAGTTTCTTTTTGAAAGTTTTAGAGATCGGTAATATAATTACAGTGCAATCTCGGTAATTCGACCTAATTGTTTCAAGAAGATGTTCGAATTATGGAATGTTTTCGGAAAAATCAAAAAATATTTTTAATATACAGCTTCTGGATTTTCTGTCTTATTTAAATAATTTAATTTTGCCCACAGATGACTGATGCCATGTCCGAATCTAAAAATAAATGTAGATAGTACAGTGTTGATTATTTGAAATTTGGCTTCATTCCATCATTGCCGGACAAACAATCGCCTATCTGCCTTTTATGCAACAAAGTTTTGGGCAATGACGCTGTGAAACCATCTAAACTGCAAGATCATCTGAGAAGATGCCACCCTGATAAAACAGAGAAAGATTTGAAATACTTTCAAACACTCAAAGATAAATTTCAGAAGAGACCTACACTGGACAGAATGTTCGCTTCGACGTCATCAACATCAAGAAATGATGATGGTTTGCGGGCGTCTTACAATATCTCGTTACTTATAGCAAAATCCGGAAAACCGCATACTATCGGAGAGAAGTTAATTTTGCCAGCCGTTGAAGAGGTTTTAAAAACTGTTTTACACAAACCTGCATCTCATATCATTAAAAGAATTCCCTTAAGCAACAATACTGTTGAAAGACGTATTGATGAAATGAGTTCTGATATTGAAAGCTTCTTATGTAATTATTTGCAAACGACCCATTTCTCTATACAACTGGACGAGTTAACTTTACCTGATAATGCAGCATTATTATTGGCATATGTTCGTTTTATTATGAATCAAGAAATCTACGAAGAACTGCTCTTCACAAGAACTTTGATAACCGACACTAAAGGTGAATCAATATTTCATGTTTTGAAGGATTACTACATTGAAAAAGCAATTCCTTTATCAAATATAATATCAGTAACTACAGATGTATCACCTGCCATGGTTGGACGTTATCGTGGATTTATAAGCTATTTAAAACAGAATGTGTCAGGGGTGTTAGCAATACATTGCGTCATCCATCGACAACATTTAGTTGCTAAAAATTTGAGTGTTAGATTGCATGAATCACTTCATTTAGTCATTGATGCAGAAAACCGAATCCGAAGCAACGCGTTCATTTGCGCAGTTGTGTGAAAAAAATGACGAACACTTTCATCAATTACTCTTTCAAACTGAAGTACGCTGGCTGTCGAAAGGCTTATGTTTGACAAGATTTTTTGCACTTTTTGAGACTATTTTAGAATTTCTGGATACTAAAGATAAAATTTTAAAAGAAAATTTAATGAAGAGGAAAACAGTCATCGCCTATTTAACAGATTTGTTTACAAAATTTAATATGGTTAATTTGCAATTACAAGGCGACAGTTTAAATTTGATTAAAACAAAGTCCATCTTATCAGCGTTTCTTGCCAGAGTTAAACTAATGAAGCAAAATATTGGACGGGGCGAATTTTCTCAGTTCCCCAATTTGTCACAGACAAGCTGCCAGGAAGATGACGTTTCAACTTACGTTCAACATTTAAATATCCTCTATTCAGATTTTGAATCTAGGTTTGAGGATATTTTGACTATGGTAATACCACCGTGGATAATTAATCCATATGGTGACATAGAAGAAACGAATGTCATAATACAAGAGGAACTGACTGAACTAAGTACAAACGAAGAACTTAAGGTTCAGTTTAAAAACGGATATCAGCAATACTGACTGCAAAACAACATACCCGTTACTTATCCCGTATTATGGAATATAGCCAGGAAATTTTTAATTTCATTTCCATCGTCATACCTAGTGGAAAGGGGGTTCAGCGCTGTTACCAATCTCCTAACGAAAAAAAGAAACAGACTGGACATCATTAGCCGAGGAAATTTATGATTAACCCTTACAAAATTGACGCCAAATGTTGATAATTTATTATTAAAGCATCAGGTTCATCCTTCTCACTAAAAATTTGACTTATTGCTTATGTTATTTTATTTATAGTTTATTTTATGTTTATTGGTGTCTGACCAATATATGCCCGCATTGGGAATAAGTGCCCGCATTGATTTTTTTAAAGAACCCCCCTTTATAGAAAATATTCTTTTTTAAATTATTCTGAAAATTCAAGGATAGGTACACACTAAAATTCGTTAATTTTTTGTCTATTTTTAGATAACTTAAACGTATAAGAAGCGGAATTTTATCAAACTAACAGTGAAATTATTGTAGAACATACGTTTATGTTATAATTAATAAACGAACTCGTTTATTGTACTATTTTAAGTAAAAAACTTTTTTATTATTTTTAATTTTTTTTTTTATTTTATCCCTCTTATTTTTTTTTCAATGCGGGCACTTATTCCCAATGCGGGCACTTATTGGTCAGATACCTGTTTATTTAATGTTGCGTATATTTTACATAACAGATACAAAGTTTTATTTTGAGTAGTTTTAATTTAAATTCAATTAATAAATGTATAAATTAACATGTGTTTTTACTTTAAGTTTTTAACACTAAACTTCACTACAGTTAGAAATTTACAGGAAATCAATATCAGGTAAGTAGGGGGTCTACCAAACACGGAAAAACATGGCAAGGGGTCTACGACACAAAAAAGTTTGGGGAACTCTAACCTAGAGACACAGTTGCCCATCTGTTTGCAGCTTCAGTATATGCAGTACTGCTCGAAGCAACGGTATGTGGATATGCGTGAGAGGAGTAAAAAGATAGGCAAAAAACAAAGTAATATGAGCCTTATTGATAATATATTGACTTTTCACATCTGACAGTTGGAATACGGTAGATAAACATGCCACTAAATACTTCCATCACATACAATCTACTGTAAAATTGAAATTTCATTCACAGTACTGGCCTCGACTGCTGCTGCATCCAGAATCCTGTACCAGCGAGAAATAAAATCAATCGGATCCAATGCAGCATGGCCTGTTTTTTCATTGTAGCTTGATTTACTGGCTGTTTTGCTAGTGAATGTTGGATCAGTTTTGAATTTCGGCGTGTTTCAATCAGCGAACTGATTAGGACCGACCATCCACAATTTACCCCAAATTAAATAGGGTGCAAAACTAACAAGAATGGTGAGTCGATATACAGGATGGATCGTGCGAAAAATGAAGATTGGCACAGAAATGGTGAGGATAGCTTTCAATGGAATATAGCCTTTGTTGTAATATGTAAAAATTAACGTGTTTTGTTGCCGCGTTTCCGGAATATTGAGCAGTCGGTTTGAATGGGCTCGATCACTGATAATAATAATAATAATAATTCACTCAATGTACAAAGAATGAGTACATTTACATGCACATGAGTAACTAAATATAGAATAAAAACAGTCAATAAAAACAGACAAATAATTTTAAATTGCAACTGTAAAGTACAAATAACAAAAAAAGGTCAATTTTAGTCACAGTGGAGATTATGTATTTACTTAATGTTCGTATTTGCAAGTTTATGAATTTCGGTCCTAGATATACAACGTAGCCACTTTTTCAAATTTATTTTGACATAATTTCCGAAATAGAAACCTTTCAAATCCCTAGGTATAATTTCATAAAATTTTGGTGCTGAATAGGGATATGATCGCTGCATTATGGATGTATGTGGCTGAAGAACTACTGCGACACGAACGGTGTACCTCATATAATGATTATGTTGTTGACAAATTTATGGTAGTGAATGATACTGTGTAAGAAATAAAGCTGTCTTGTACATACACACATATGTACATCTGCGTATAAATGTTATTAATCGTTAAGTTGAAGGAAACATTTAGCAGCCCGGTGAAAGCTGGATCCATGGTACATTCATTAAAAATAATTAAAACTCAATGCTGTATGTCAGGAACACATCACAACGGATTAAATTTTTTTTAGACGTGAATGCTAAAATTTTAACAACATTACATCGTGAAAAGAAACCTATTATCGTGCACCATCTTGTGAAGCAAGTCGCTTTCCACGATGTAATATTGTTAAAAGTTTAACATTCACTGCTATACAAATTTTAATCGGTTGTGAAGTCTTCCTGACATACAGCGGTGTGTTTTTAACTATTTTCAATGATTGTACCGTGGATCCAGCTTCCACCGGGCTACTAAATGTTTCCTTCAGCTTAACGATTAATAAAATAACATTTAGCAACGGTCTCACATACTGTTCTCCTGATGATGATGGCATAGCTCATCGAAAGCTTGAGATAAAAAAGTAAAAAGAGGCTGAAGCTTTTTCTCACCTGAATTTACATATATATATATATATATATATATAGTGAAAGCTCCCATAAGCGGACACTCACGGTTCCGTAACTTTTGTCCGCTTATGGGAGGTGTCCGTTTAAAAGAGAGTATGTAAGTATAGAGTATAAATAACGGGGTATATAATCATGAGGAAATGAGGTATTATAATCATGAGAAAAATGAAACAGAAACTCGCCACATTTTTAAAGTATGTATTTATGCTATATATCTATATAATATATGTACATATACGCATACAAAAACATAAATGCTTCAATACATGGTACGAGAATTTAAAAAAAACATTATTCTTTAGCTTGTTGAAAAAGGTTTAAAATGTTTGTCTGACGAAATTTCACCATCTTTTGCTGAAGGAGACAATTTTCGTAATAACTTTCTAAATTTTTCAAATGTTGAAATGCAGTGAAATCATCTTTAGCAAATTTTTTCAATATAGAAATATGATTTAGAGCTTCCCCATATGAATTTATCGTTTTTGAACCGCTTAGTGAGTCCACCAGTTCCACTTCTTCTTCTGAGTCGTTTGGACTATCATATTCAAGTTGGCCTGGGCTTTCTACATCCAAATTCGAAAAGTTGCCAATGGCATTTTCTTCTGTTGTTATGTTATTGTCTATGGCCAGGAAATCATCTACTTTCTGGGGATCTGCTACTCCTAAATGTTTGGCATGTCGCAGTAACTGAGCAAGTGTCGCTAAGGGCAGATCGTCTTCAGCATCGCAATAATTTTGCTCAGTAAATTCTGAGCTACATTCACTTTTTCTGAATCCAGCTTTGCCAAAACAGTTTTTAATTGTAGAGGAATTTACTTTATTCCATGCTGTTTTTATAAAATACAAAGCTTCTAACACATTGATAGACTTTGTAAGCTCAGATAAGCTTTGACCATCGTCAATTTTTGTTAAAATATGTTTTAAAATCAAGTGCCGATAATAAAATCTAAAGTTCTGTATGACACCTTGATCCATGGGCTGACAAACAGAAGTTGTGTTTGCCGGTAAAAATATAATTTTCACATTTTTCATTTTCATATCACGAGGATGAGAGCATGCATTGTCTAAAAATAAAAGAACTTTCCTTTTTGGATTCTCATTTTCCGGTCGATTTCGACTAACCACTCAGACATGATTTCTCGGGTCATCCATGCCTTTTTGTTGGATTTCCAAGTCGCTGGTAGATCCTTAATAGCAACGTTTTTTAAAGCACGGGGACGAGCCGCTTTCCCGATCACAATCAAATCGCATTTTTCACCGGCCATATTTGCACAGAATAAAATGGTTAGTCTATCTTTAGACAACTTTCCACCCACACATGTTTCTCCTTTAAAGGACAGAGTTTTGTCGGGCAATGCGCGAAAAAAAAGTCCACTGTCATCTGCGTTGTACACATCTTCTGGTTTGTAGCCAAGCAACATGGACGGAAGTTTCTCCAAAAATTGTGACACATCAACTTGATCTACTGCAGCAGCTTCGCCAGATATGCATTTGAAACTCACACTATGTCTCTTGCGCCACTTTTGCAGCCACCCGTCGGACGCACTGAAATTATTATAGCCCAAAGTAGTGGCGATTTCTTTAGCTTTCATTTTCACTAACGGCCCTGAGATTGGAATGTTCTGACGTCTAGCTTTCACAAACCACTCAAAACATGTTTTGTCTATAGCAAAACCTTCCTTTTTTAAAAAATCCTTCTTTTGATTTATATTAGTTCCTGATTGCCATTTACTCCTGATATCTTCCTTATTTTTGGCAATTTCAGCTGCTTGCGTTTTCCCAATATTAAACCTCTTTGCCAAATGACGAACTGAAACACTTTCTCTGTCTAATACGTTAACAACTTCCATCTTTTCCTTTAACGAGAGCATCCTTTTTTTTTGGTGCCATTTTACAGTTACAATAATAAAATACGTAACTCAATCAACTACGAATTTGCCTGAACTGAAGACAAGCCACAAGATTACATACAGACTACCCAACGAAATGCGTAAATGGGGAATCACCTAATATAAATCGGGGAATTACCGAATTTTATGTATGTAGATATGTGCATTGCAATAAGCGGAACTAAAAAATCGTCCGGGTATTAGAGTTTCGCGTCCGCTTATGGGAGATTTTTTGATCACATACAGGACAATCTAGTGTCCGCGTACGTTTATAAGAGCGTCCGTTTATCGGAATGCATTTAACATTGAAAATTGATGGCTGAAATTCGGTTCCAGGAACTTTGTCCGGTTAAAAGAGATGTCCGCTTATAGGAGCTGTCCGCAAGGAGAGCTTTCACTGTATATATGTATATATATATATATATATAATCATGCGGAGAAAGGTACATGACAGAAAAAAGGGAAAATAATGGGTAAAATATGCAAAAAGAAGGAAAGTTGATTCGAGCATAAAATAGGATAGTTAACCCGAGCGATACGTATTTCTGCTGCTTGGCTTCAACAGGCCCGAAATGAATGCACATATGCAACTACAAAAGTAGATATACATGCCCATACAACGGGATACGGGTGTAACCTGACGAAACGAAGATGGAGATATGAAAAAAATGACACACGAGGTCACAAACAAGAGCCAACCTACACATTGTAAAAAATGGCTAGAAGACCTCGAATTTTCAAGGCGACATCTAGCCACAACCTCGCGGCCGGTTATAGCCACTTGCTGTGGTACTTCAAGCCGAAAGGAACTACAAAGGCAAAGTGATCATGCGGTTCATTATGGAAGGAACGTTATATTTGTTAATCTTGAAATTAAATTTTGAACTTCATTTTATACCAAAACGCACCGTCATCTTAACACTTCCCTACAAGGTAGGCAACACGCATCACAAATCTCTTTTGTCACTTGTTCGATAGCGTGTCACTAATGCCAATCTCACAGGTCACTAAATCATTCTCAGTCCGCTTCAGCACGTGGTAAAGATGAAGACGTTTCCGGAAAATATGATTGTTCGAAAGAATAGTAAATAAATCTTCTAATTCTTCTAAATCCGTTGATGATTTTTTGAGAAGAAAAACATAGGTATGGTTTTACCAATATGTCATAAATAAAAATTCTTCCAAATTTAATCTCAACAATCCAGTTTTTTGTTCGTTGATTATGTGTTTAAGAACAATTTTGGCAACAATCTCGCCGACTTAGCAAGTAATGATACTCCTTATTAAATGTTTTAGAAAAAATTTGTTTAGCTCCTGATGATGATGACATAGGCCGTCGAAAGCTTGAGTTTAAGATAAAGGATAGTTTCTCCTAACTTATTATGAATACTATATATATATATATATAATTTTTTCTGGTGTGGATAGCATTTGAAATTTCAATAAACATTGCCGAATACCCTGTATACATTTAAAATGTATTCAACGAGCAGCCACATTCTGATTGATTTCCTGCGTCGAAAACGAGCTGCATGTATTTTAGCATCACGCAAATCGTACGCAAAATAAAACCCCTTTGCCTTTATACTGTTGGTAATAGTCAGAGGAAACTGAATCTGCCTACACACTACAGAAAATTAAAAATTCTTGTTGTCGGTTAACAAATAATCTTAGGAAATATGATCATGTAACTGGTCGAATCAAAGGCTCAAAATTAATATCCTCTTAAAAAAATATTTACGGTCATTTGTAACATTTATTGCAGCAGCTCATTCACCATTACGTCTATGGAACAGGCTAACATTCAGAATTTAAGGTATATGAGCTCAGCCATGTTTGACGCTAAATACTATAATGCATTAGACAGCAAATCAATAGAAACTTAAGACACAATTAAAACAATATATATTCAACAGACAATAACACAAACATTTTGGCAGCACTTAATTTTTGTTGAATATATTTAGTGGAGACAGTAACAGAAGCATTTAATACTTCATTTATTCTATCGCGTATTATACAGTAATAGGCATTTTTATAACTTAAACATTATACGTACTTAGTTTAGACATTTTTATATTCTAAAATATTGTAGAATGGCCGATGGCTAAGCTCCGCCATTTGCATCATACTTTTAATGCTACGTTGTAACGTTAATGATGCAATAAAGACATATTACATTACATATAAAATTACTAGATTAAACCCGCGGCTGAGCTCGCCTGGAAGTTGTATAACTTGAAGTTGATCCGTTTTCCATTTGTGCGAAGGAGATTGGTTCCTAAGAAAGAAATCTATCATACCGTTCATATAAATGATATTGCAATGAATATTGCAAATTGAAGTAAAAACGTTTAATGAGGACTTGCGTTTTGAAAACCACATGCGAAAATGTATTAGAAAGGATTTCATCTACCTGAAAAGTATCTATGTCTACAGAGATTTGTCGAATATCAATACCAAAATCTTACTGACCGATGTTCTTGTGCTATAACATTTTAATTTCTGTATAATAAGTATATACATCAAAATGATGCGAAAAGAATACAAAAAGGAATAAAACCCATTCTGACGACGTATATAAAGTATTTCACATAAGTTAGTAGAAATAAACTGGTCAAATTTCAAGGATAGACGAGAACTGCATGCTTTCATCATAAGGTTGTAGCCATGAAAACGTCTTAAAACCTATAAATATTTCCAAAACATACAGGGTGTCCGCAAAGTTGGGGTTTTCATTTACACGACGTGTAGATCTTGAAAACATAAGAAATTTTTTTTAGTACCATATACACCAATGTCTTAAGGGAACCGAGATAAAGGGCTCTGCAACATCAAAAATATCTGAATACCGTCCTGTAGCCGCGACCCGCCGCGATATCCCCGACTGGTACAAGGTCTCAACCCGACGACAGAACTGGGTCGGGGTCAGTGTGTCTGGTTAGTATGCAACCTTCAACTGACGGTTACGGTCACGCGTGCAGAGGTAAACGAACTCGTATAATCGATTGCGTTTCAAAAAACAACAAACACTAGAGACGTGGCTGGAGAAGTGCAAGTATCAAAAACTAAAGTGTGGCAAACGCTGCGTGAAGAGGGGCTGTGTCCATTTCAAGTCCAACGTGTACAAGCCCTTCAACCTGACGATTTTCCAGCAAGAGTGCGGTTTTGTGAGTGGTTGTTGCATCAACATGACAATAATCCGGACTTTTTGAAGTGCATATTAGTGACAGATGAATCTACCTTCACGCGTAATGGGGTGAATAACTTTCGCAACACTCATGTTTGGTCAGTAGAAAA
The DNA here is from genome assembly GCA_963669975.1 of Acanthoscelides obtectus. NCBI lineage: Eukaryota > Metazoa > Arthropoda > Insecta > Coleoptera > Chrysomelidae > Acanthoscelides > Acanthoscelides obtectus. The sequence goes on along the minus strand of CAVLJG010000004.1, from coordinate 112,865,399 downwards.
TCCGCACGCTGTCCGTCGGGCACATTTTCAACAAACATTTTCGGTGAATGTTTGGGCTGGCATGGTGAACGGTATGCTCATTGGACCATTTATTCTCCCAAATCGATTGGACGGGATGCAATACCTAGACTTTTCACGCAACATCTTGCCTTCCTTGTTAGAAGATGTGCCATTAAGTGTACGACAATCAATGTGGTTTCTGCGTCTGCTCGGTAGCGCTTCAGCTGATTTCGTTTTCTGTTGGAGCGGTATGATTTCGGGCAGAGACGCACTTAGCCCTTCTCGTCAACTGGAGAGTGAGTACTTTTTCCTTTATTTTTTTTTACTTGGTCGCCCTCGTTTCACTACACATTACCTTTGTTATTTCAAGGGTAGTTGTTTCTAAAATGTATTAGTTGAAATACCAGTTTTGATTTTGATTTATAGTGCTAATTTTGGATCAAGTGGAAGATGATTCATATGTATTAACACATTATTTGAAAATCCTTTTTTTGATGAGGATTCTTATATCTTTTTTGATTATATTAAATACGTTAATTTAGTGCAATTTTTTGGTTAAGTGGAAGACCAGCCATTCTCCTATGAGTGAAAGCTGAACTTTGACCTTTTTGGGTATCAAAGCTATGTTGTACCTTTTTTTTCAATGAATAGAGATGATGTTATTGTTATTTTTATTATTCAAAGTAAAGCAATAGTTACTTTGACAAGGGGTGTTTTTCGTTCAACATTTTGATGCAACAAATAGTCTAATCATATTGGCTAAAAAATGTTCGCCACTGCTTTTGCGGTGACTTCAACTTTCGTTGTTTGATCAAGTATTTAAAAGTACAACTGCTTTACCTCTTGTATTTTTAAAGGAAAACCGTTTTATTGCATGTCGCTTGACAACGTTGGTTTATTATTTTTGCCTTAGAAAACAAAAAATTATTGCTGCGTGGAGGTTTGACATTTGCGCGTCAGTACCTCTAGAAAATAATTATTTACAAAATTTTCTTTGCGAGATTTCTCTAAAAAGGTTGTGTCTCGGTTTTTGTGATGGAAAATTACACTTTTGAGGAAATGGCAGACATGCATGTAATTGTAAATGTTCTTATTCTTTTGATAATAGTGTTATTTTCAAATCCATAAGCTTGAAGGTAGTTCAAAGGACTCACTAGGCATTTGATTGATTTAAAACCAGAACAGAGAAATCAACACATCCCGTTCCAGTTTCGCCATTTCCAAATCCCGTAATGACTGGCTGCTGTTAGATTTATCGGAAAAGGCTCTTTCACTGAAGATAACGATCTATTCAGCTGGTGCACATCGGTCAAACGGCAGCGAAATCGCCAGTGACATCACATTCGTCCAGCGCGATATATTTGAAAGCCGACAGCCGGACATGGCGTGTAACTGCATCGTAGATAACGCGGGGCCCATTATATTTATCCTTTATGTATTGATATTGATTTCCCATTCCGCATTTATACATGTTCGACTCGTTTGACTAATTTACTATGATTCGCTGTGGATGCCCCCCAGCCACCGTAATCAAAAAATATCTCGCTCAGCAGTGCAGAAAATACTACCGGCGTTTAAGGTCGAAGTTCGTTTTCAAGGTAATTTCGTTTACCTGATATCCGTATGGCGACTGACACATCCCGAGCGTGTGAACAGTAATTGATATGCTGCATATTTCATCGTCCTGAACAAAAACAAAAAAGAGGTTTAGAAGTATCTTTGCATCAATGAACGCCACTTCGTAAACCCTACAGGCTGTGAGATAAAAAAAGGTTGAAGTTGAATTATCTTGGATTATAAAGTACATAGCACATTCACCATTTTTGAGGTCAAGTACACCGTCTACCAGAGGTGATCGGGAACTCAGAAAAGTCACAAAACGATGTTTAAAAGTAACTTTACATCAATAGACACAACCTCCTAAGCCCCAAGAGCTGTGAGATAAAAAAGGATGAATCTTAGATTATAACGCACATAGCACATTCACCATTTTTGAGGTCTAGTTCACCGTTGACCGGAGATGATCGGGAACTCAGAAAAGGCACAAAAACGAGGTTTCGAAGTAACTTTACATCAATGGACACAACATCCTAACCCTAAGGGTTGTGAGATAAAAATCGTTGAAGTTGAATTATCTTAGATTATAACGCGCATAGCGCATTCACCATTTTTTGAGGTCGAGTAGACCGTCGACCAGAGATGATCGGGAACTCAGAAAAGACACAAAAGCGAGGTTCAGGGGTAGCTTTACATCAATGGATACAAACTTCTAAACCTTAAAGGTTGTGAAATAAAAATCGTCGAAGTTGAATTATCTTAGATCATAACGCACATAGCACATTCAACATTTTTGATGTCGAGTACACCGTCGACCAGAGATGATAGGGAACTCAGAAAATACACAAAAGCGAGGTTCAGAAGTAACTTTACATCAATGGACACAACCTTCTAAACCCTAAAGGTTGTGAGATAAGAATCGTTAAAGTTGAATTATCTTAGATCATAACGCATATAGCACATTCATCATTTTTTGAGGACGAATACACCGTCGACCAGAGATGATCGGGAACTCAGAAAAGACACAAAAGCGAGGTTCAGGGGTAGCTTCACATCAATGGATACAAACTTCAAAACCTTAAAGGTTGTGAAATACAAATCGTCGAAGTTGAATTATCTTAGATCTTAGCGCACATAGCACATTCATCATTTTTTGAGGTCGAGTACACCGTCGACCAGAGATGATCGGGAACTCAGAAAAGACACAAGAGCGAGGTTCAGGAGTAGCTTTACATCAATGGATACAAAAACCTTAAAGGTTGTGAAATAAAAATCGTCGAAGTTGAATTATCTTAGATCATAACGCACATAGCACATTCACCATTTTTTATGTCGAGTACACCGTCGACCAGAGATGATAGGGAACTCAGAAAATACACAAAAGCGAGGTTCATAAGTAACTTTACATCAATGGACACAACCTTCTAAACCCTAAAGGTTGTGAGATAAGAATCGTTAAAGTTGAATTATCTTAGATCATAACGCATATAGCACATTCACCAATTTTTGAGGTCGAGTACACCGTCGACCAGAGATGATCGGGAACTCAGAAAAGACACAAAAGCGAGGTTCAGGGGTAGCTTCACATCAATGGATACAAACTTCTAAACCTTAAAGGTTGTGAAATACAAATCGTCGAAGTTGAATTATCTTAGATCTTAGCGCACATAGCACATTCACCATTTTTGATGTCGAGTACACCGTCAACCAGAAATGATAGGGAACTCAGAAAATACACAAGAGCGAGGTTCAGAAGTAACTTTACATCAATGGACTCAACCTTCTAAACCCTAAAGGTTGTGAGATAAGAATCGTTAAAGTTGAATTATCTTAGATCATAACGCACATTCACCATTTTTTGAGGTCGAGTACACCGTCGACCAGAGATGATCGGGAACTCAGAAAAGTTACAAAAGCGAAGTTCACGAGTAACTTTACATCAATGAACACAACCTTCTAAACCCTAAAGATTGTGAGATAAGAATCGTTAAAGTTGAATTATCTTAGATCATAACGCATATAGCTCATTCACCATTTTTTGAGGTAGAGTACACCGTCAACCAGAGATGATCGGGAACTCAGAAAAGACACAAAAGCGAGGTTCAGGAGTAACGTTACATCAATGGATACAAACTCCTAAACCTTAAAGGTTGTGAAATAAAAATCGTCGAAGTTGAATTATCTTAGATCTTAACGCACATAGCACATTCACAATTTTTGAAGTCGAGTACACCGTCGACCAGAGATGATAGGGAACTCAGAAAATACACAAAAGCGAGGTTCAGAAGTAACTTTACATCAATGGAACCAACCTTCTGAACCCTAAAGGTTGTGTGATAAGAATCGTTAAAGTTGAATTATCTTAGATCATAACGCATATAGCACATTCACCATTTTTTGAGGTCGAGTACACCGTCGATCAGAGATGATCGGGAACTCAGAAAAGACACAAAAGCGAGGTTCAGGAGTAACTTTACATCAATGGATACAAACTTCTAAACCTTAAAGGTTGTGAAATAAAAATCGTCGAAGTTGAATTATCTTAGATTATAACACACAAAGGACATTCACCATTTTTGATGTCGAGTACACCGTCGACCAGAGATGATAGGGAACTCAGAAAATAAACAAAAGCGAGGTTCAGAAGTAACTTTACATCAATGGAACCAACCTTCTGAACCCTAAAGGTTGTGTGATAAGAATCGTTAAAGTTGAATTATCTTAGATCATAACGCATATAGCACATTCACCATTTTTTGAGGTCGAGTACACCGTCGACCAGAGATGATCGGGAACTCAGAAAAGACACAAAAGCGAGGTTCAGGAGTAACTTTACATCAATGGATACAAACTCCTAAACCTTAAAGGTTGTGAAATAAAAATCGTCGAAGTTGAATTATCTTAGATCTTAACGCACATAGCACATTCACAATTTTTGATGTCGAGTACACCGTCGACCAGAGATGATAGGGAACTCAGAAAATACACAAAAGCGAGGTTCAGAAGTAACTTTACATCAATGGAACCAACCTTCTAAACCCTAAAGGTTGTGTGATAAGAATCGTTAAAGTTGAATTATCTTAGATCATAACGCATATAGCACATTCACCATTTTTTGAGGTCGAGTACACCGTCTACCAGAGATGATCGGGAACTCAGAAAAGACACAAAAGCGAGGTTCAGGAGTAACTTTACATCAATGGATACAAACTTCTAAACCTTAAAGGTTGTGAAATAAAAATCGTCGAAGTTGAATTATCTTAGATTATAACACACAAAGGACATTCACCATTTTTTATGTCGAGTACACCGTCGACCAGAGATGATAGGGAACTCAGAAAATACACAAAAGCGAGGTTCAGAAGTAACTTTACATCAATGGACACAACCTTCTAAACCCTAAAGGTTGTGAGATAAGAATCGTTAAAGTTGATTTATCTTAGATCATAACGCATATAGCACATTCATCATTTTTTGAGGACGAATACACCGTCGACCAGAGATGATCGGGAACTCAGAAAAGACACAAAAGCGAGGTTCAGGAGTAACGTTACATCAATGGATACAAACTCCTAAACCTTAAAGGTTGTGAAATAAAAATCGTCGAAGTTGAATTATCTTAGATCTTAACGCACATAGCACATTCACAATTTTTGATGTCGAGTACACCGTCGACCAGAGATGATAGGGAACTCAGAAAATACACAAAAGCGAGGTTCAGAAGTAACTTTACATCAATGGAACCAACCTTCTAAACCCTAAAGGTTGTGTGATAAGAATCGTTAAAGTTGAATTATCTTAGATCATAACGCATATAGCACATTCACCATTTTTTGAGGTCGAGTACACCGTCTACCAGAGATGATCGGGAACTCAGAAAAGACACAAAAGCGAGGTTCAGGAGTAACTTTACATCAATGGATACAAACTTCTAAACCTTAAAGGTTGTGAAATAAAAATCGTCGAAGTTGAATTATCTTAGATTATAACACACAAAGGACATTCACCATTTTTTATGTCGAGTACACCGTCGACCAGAGATGATAGGGAACTCAGAAAATACACAAAAGCGAGGTTCAGAAGTAACTTTACATCAATGGACACAACCTTCTAAACCCTAAAGGTTGTGAGATAAGAATCGTTAAAGTTGATTTATCTTAGATCATAACGCATATAGCACATTCACCATTTTTGAGATCACGTACACTGGACTAAAGATGGTCGGGAACTCAGAAAAGACACAAAAACTAGTTTTAGAAATAACTTTAAATCAATGGACACAACCTTCTAAACCCTAAGGGTTGTGAGATAAATAAGGTTGAAGTTGAATTATCTTAGACCATAACGCACGTGGCACATTCACCATTTTTGAGTTCAAGTACACCGTCGCCCAGAGATGATCGAGAACTCAGAAAAGACACAAAAACGAGGTTTAGAAGTATCTTTACATCAATGGACACAACCTCCTAAGCCCCAAGGGTTGTGAGACAAAAAAGGTTAAGGTTAAATTATCGTAGATTATAAAGTACATTGCACGTTCACCATTTTTTGTAGTCAAGAACACGACCGACCAGAGATGATCGGGAGCTCAGAAATGTTCGAAGTAACTATACATCAATGGACACAACCTCCTGAGCCCTAAGGGTTGTGAGATAAAAATGGTTGACGTTGAATTATCTCGGATTATAAAGTACATAGCACATTCACCTTTTTTATATCAGATGCACCGTCGACCAGAGATGATCGGGAACTCAGAAAAGTCATCACAAAAACGACGTTTAGAAGTAACTTTACATCAATGGACACAACCTTCTAAACCAGAAAGGTCACAAAAACGAGGTTTAGGAGTAACTTTACATCAATGGACACAACCTCATAAGCCCTAAGGGTTGTGAGATAAAAAAGGTTGAAGTTGATTTATCTTGGTTTATAAAGTACATAGCACATTCACCATATTTGAGGCAAGTACACCGTCAACCAGCCGATCTTTCAAAAAAATCTCAAGTATCTTAGCAAGTAGGGGTATAACTGAATAATACCACGGTAGTTCCATTACTAAGGAACGTGTTCTATGATGCGGTTTGAAGGCTAAAGACGTTGCCAGGAACTCCCTCGATAGTGTATGCCGACGACTTGTCAGTGTTGTTAACAAGCCAGGAAGAGGAAGCTAGGAAGATTCGTTAAAAAGTTTCTGAAGCAGTTATGAATGGAGGAAAATAGCATAATACTAGCTCCTGAAAAACTATCCTCACTATCAGTAAATTTCGAGAATATCCAAATACAGTCAGCCACCAGATGAAGAAAGTCTGTAACGCGCTTACGTGGTGGCTGGTAGGAATACTCTATCTAGCTTTCCTGACTAAGAGTGGCTATAAAAGTTTTCGACTGTCTGAAAAGTACCTTCAGAATCCTCAGAACTTGGGATCAACATCTATATTTTTGTGGTACATGGTATCCTGGGTTAAGTGTCATCAAGTCATATCGATGTATGACACAACTGTTTGCAGTATCTGCTAATCAATCAGTTCGACTTATGCGGTTGGATCAGTAGGATAAATCCAATATATAACCCCGTTATAGAATAACGGAAGTGCGGTTGAGCACATCCCCGGATTTCTGCTAGTACAATTAGTGAAACTGAGGCAATAACAGAGATAATCTGCCGTGTTTGTGTGTGTTTGGAGCCTTTGTTGTACCAAATATATATGCTGCTCGCAGCTTAGTCTGCATGCTAACAGCTTTCTACACTCTGCACAATATCCTGCGTGCTGCTTTGCCAACTTTTCATTTATCTTGCGCGTAGAACACATAAGATGTTTGCGTTCCGCGAAGCTATACAGGGTGTTCATTTGAAAACTTCGCACCACGGATTTATCGAAAATCACTGGAGAAAAGAAAAAATGCCGATACACGTCAAAAGATTCCTCAAGGGGACAACTTTTTAACCAAAAACTACTCCACCCCCTTTCACCGTCGACCCCCAGGGTCATCACCTTAAAAATTTTAAATTACAAGGGGTATAGCTTGTTTGAAAGGTCTTCACTAAACAAGGGTAGACATATTTCTAGTTTAACTACCTGAAGATTTTCTCTATGGTTTATACGTAACTCTCCACCTATTATCTCATTTTGTAGTTGAGGCCGCTTCATCTGAGAATTGTTTACGTCTTTGTTTCTTTCCTAACCTCAATGTTACATTTTGACAACTGTTCGGTCCTTTCAGTCCGGGACAGTCCGTTGTTGTTCCATTGCTCCATTGCTCCTCTCGAACTTTGTGTTCCGTGTCCAAGTTGAAGAAACTTCACTTTTTGGTCGTAGCTCTGTTGAGAAGCACGCATTCTGCGGATCTTTACGCCAAATGAAGTCTAAGCGTTCTTCCTTTTTATGTCTCATATAATCCTACGGGGATGTGGGAGATGGGAGTCTTCGACGCTTTTACGGCGTTCTAGCCGACACTTTTAGGCCACACTCCAACAGAGGTAAGCAATTCGGCTTGCGTTAAAATGGAACACGGCGCCATATCGGATTTTTTTTCAGGCCTTTTTTTCATCTTCTTCCAACTTTTCGTCTTCTTCACCTTACGTTTTCTCCACCAAACTAGTGCTGATACCTTGTTTTATAAAGTATCCTCCCGACTAGTATTTCAGTGCGAACCTGTATTTGATCGTGAGGTCTTGGAGCACCGGCATGCTCTCCCCTGTGAGGTCTTAAGTCACCTGATTCACGAGCCCGTTGTACTACATTAACAAAGGCACGAGGGGTTGGTTGCACTCGATTGGGAAACCGATCCGCATAAACATGTGCCATTTTTTATTTCGTTTGAGCCACGCAACAAACACCACTATTCACTCACGCGTTACCGACTGACACATTGACTGAATAAAAACATCGTGATCAGCGTTTCAAATTCTTTCGCTTTTTTGTTTCCGATGCGATGAACGGATATGGCGGATTACATCTGTTGTTGTCAAACACGAGCACATAATATTATTATTGAGACAGGGCGGTACTCTAAAGGGCTATAACTTTGTTACTTTAATTTTACCAGAAAAATGTTAAAGGAAAAAAATATTTCTTTTGATCAGATCTACTCACTGTTAAAATAAATGACTCAACTTCGAAGTCACCCTGTATATACTTAAGCAGCTAATTTCACTTAATATGAATTATTTATCCTAACTTCACAGCTGGTGTGATCCTGAGATATGCATACCCCCGGAAACTTGGTAAGTCACTAATGTTCGTTTTCATTTGTTGTTAGGTGATCGATTAACCATTGCAAAGTGAAATTTTAAGCTTACTGTGATCATTTTGAATACTTGAAAATCCTGTCATGGCGCCCTTCAGGTAGTTTGTTGCAAACCTTGTCATAGCACCCTTCAGGTAGTTTGTTGCAAACTTTGTAATAGCACCGTTCAGGTGATTTATTGAAAATAGTTAAATAGATTTTGGGCAAGCTCTGGAAATTGGCAATCTTTTCATTTCCCCCAGCGCCCTAATCCTCCAAATCAACAACCACTTCTAACCCCAGAAGTAACGTTCATCGTGCAGGGAAGTGCATCTACAACCACCCCCCTGGCACGAGGGTAACACACGATAATATCACTTTCGATGATGCGTTGACGAAGTTCATCCAAACTTTCAGGTTCAACTTCGGACATCTAGCAGGCCATTCTATAAGCCCTCTTCGCCCTATCCATTCATCTGGAAACTCGTCGTCTGGAAATATATTTCAGCCTCAGCAAGCAGTTAACTCTTGCAATATTTTCATTATACAGGGTGTCCGCAAAGTTGGGGTTTTCCTTTTCAGAAACAACTACCCTTGAAATAACAAAGGTAATGTGTAGTGAAACGAGGGCGACCAAGTAAAAAAAAATAAAGGAAAAAGTACTCACTCTCCAGTTGACGAGAAGGGCTAAGTACGTCTCTGCCCGAAATCATACCGCTCCAACAGAAAATGAAATCAGCTGATGCGCTACCGAGCAGACGCCGGCGGTGGTGCAGACCAGTAGACCACGAACAGAGGTAACAAATATGACCATCGTGCAGAAACCACATTGATTGTCTTACACTTAATGGCACATCTTCTAACAAGGAAGGCAAAATGTTGCGTAAAAAGTCTAGGTATTGCATCCCGTCCAATCGATTTGGGAGAATAAATGGTCCAATGAGCATACCGTTCACCATGCCAGCCCAAACATTCACCGAAAATTTTTGTTGAAAATGTGCCCGACGGACACGTGCGGATTTTCTATTGACCAAACATGAGTGTTGTGAAAGTTATTCACCCCATTATGCGTGAACGTAGATTCGTCTGTCACCAATATGCACTTCAAAAAGTCCAAATTATTGTCATGTTGATGCAACAACCACTCACAAAACCGCACTCTTGCTGGAAAATCGTCAGGTTGAAGGGCTTGTACACGTTGGACGTGAAACGGATACAGCCCCTCTTCACGCAGCGTTTGCCACACTTTAGTTTTTGATACTTGCACTTCTCTAGCCACGTCTGCTTGTTGTTTTTTGAAACGCAATCGTTTATACGGGTTCGTTTACCTCTACACGTGTGACCGTAACCGTCGGTTGAAGATTGCATACTGACCTGACACACTGACCCCGACCCAGTTCTGTCGTCGGGTTGAGCTAGTGTCCTAGTACCAGTCGGGGATGTCGCGAGTCGCGGCTACAGGAAGGTATTCAGATATTTTTGATGTTGCAGAGCCCTTTATCTCGGTTCCCTTAAGACATTGGTGTATATGGTACTAAGAAAAATTGCTTATGTTTTCAAGATCTACACGTCGTGTAAAGGAAGACCCCAACTTTGCGGACACCCTGTATCCTTCACAATAGTTTGGGCTGAGCCAAACGGTATTCCAACACTATCAGCGAGGTCTCTAATTGTCAATCGACGATTTTCAAGCACCACATCTTTGATTTGCTGGACGTGGTGCTCGTCGGTAGACGTTGATGGTCGTCCAGATCACGGTTCGGCTTCAACGCGTTCTCGGTCCGTTTTGATCTCGTTGTACCACTTATAAACGTTTTTTTGTGCCATAGTTTGATCACCACAAGCCTTCCGCAACATTTTCAACGTGTCCGCACAAGAATATTCGGTCCTCAAGCAAAATTTGATGCAAGTTCTTTGCTCAACAAAATCACCCATTGTAAAAATCGGAAAAATTCACTTTTGGTTGTTGACAAAAACACGTGTAACTCGGAGATAATTAAACCTCTTGTCAAGCAGCTGCTTGTCAAATGTTATAGACAGTCCTACCAACCTAGGAAAAAAGAATTTACCTGTTTTTCTTATGCCCGGGAGTTTTAAATGAGAATTTCACCTTACTTTTTGACCACAGGATATTGATAACTGACCTTTCCAAATAGCTTCAGTTTGTCCACGAACATCGTGCTAATGATCATACTATGTTTTGGTCAGACCTAGCGTCATGCCATTACTCAAGAGATATCCAAAATTAGCTTCGACAATACGAGCCCCTTCCCACTTCAGTTGGCCCACTTTATAAACTAAACCTGACGAAACTATTTACTTTTAAAACAATTTATTTTCTCAAAAACGTTTTAGATACACTCTAGTCGTAAAAAAATATATATTTGAAATCACTTAGACCTATAACTAAGAACATCTGAACAAATAAACAATGTGCGAATAAATGCGCGAAGTTAACAAAGCAACAATTGAAAGATTACCATTGGGTAACATCACCTCTATTTTTTATTACGGCTGAAATTCTTTGGGGCATAGTAATTGCGACATGTGTTGTTTTTATGCTGCAAATTTGATTAGGGAGTGATAAAGTTGGTGTTTTCTACTATATGTTATCAAAATATTCATTGTTAATATTTTAAACCTATAACACCGTTTTTATTGTTTGTGTTTGATAAGAAAAAAACTAAGATTCCAATAGTTGGGCCAACTGAAGTGGGAAGGAGCTCGTATAACATACCTTTTGTTCCCAAAAAACAATAATCCCCAAACTACCCACAGGCTCGCCCAATAGAGGATTTTTGGACTTTACTGTCTACGAAGGTTTATCATGGAGGCTGGGAAGCTCAAGATGAAGAACAATTAAGACGGCAAATTTACGAAAAGCAGAGAAATTGATCTGGACCTCGTGAGAGACACTCGCAGAAAGCTGCGTCTGGTAGACATAATTCGATAGTATATACTACAACTATTTAAAACTTTAATGACTCATACGCGTGATCAACACGTGATCAGAGCTCGATCCCGGCTTCCTTCCAGTACAGCCGTATAGCGTACGACATATGTCGTTTCTGTGGCTTTGCGGTGGTCAACAGCACAGACAGAGATGGAAATAATGGCTGATTGTTCTCCGCCGGTAGAACCAATGAAATCAAAGACGCGCCTCGACCGGCAGACTCATAGGCGTCGGCAACGCATTGGAACGTGTTTCGTTGAGCGATCGCATATTGTGTGTTTTTATAAGAATTGTTGTGTGATTGTTATTGTTGTGGTTTCTGTGGTTACTGTTTTGGTTATACTTAACCATGGAGAGTACAAATGACACGAGTGGAAGTACTGAAAGCCAGGGAACAAGTAGACGGCTTCGTAAAGCACTGAAGAGGGACGCGAAAGAAATCGTGCTCAACGTGTTCAATTATCTGAACAGAACTATGTCGCAGGGAGATGCACTCGCGCGTTGTGAAAGTATGACAGGCGTTCCAGAGTGGACCATTCGCATGGTGGTGCATAAAAAGAAGAAAACTGGAGCTACTACTGATCCAAAGTTTAATTTGAAGGGACGAAAGGTCGTTAAATTGGATGACGATAGCAAAATGGCGTTAAGGCGAACCGTACATTCATTCTTCTTTAGGAATGAGATACCAACCCTCAAGGCTGTACATGCAGCGATCAAGGAAAATGAAATTATACCCCAAATGAGCATCGAGGTAATGAGGAAATCCCTGCACGAAATTAATTTTCGTTACGAAACGCGTAATCGGAAGTCAGTATTGATAGAGAGACCTGAATAGTCGCCTGGCGTCGAAAATACCTACGCGAAATGATTGAATATAGGCGACAAAGCAGAAAAATCTATTATTTGGACGAGACATGGGTAAATGCAGGTCATACAGTTAAAAAAACCTGGATAGACAAAAACGTAGTGAGTAACCGACAAGCAAGCATTGAAGGTTTGTCAACAGGTGTTCGTGGACCGTCAGCGAAAGGTCAAAGATTGATCGTAACTCATATTGGTAGCGATAGTGGCTTTTTAGAAGAGTGTGACTTGATTTTCGTCTCTAAGAAAGGAGGTGATTACCATGACGAAATGAATGCCAGCTGCTTCGAGAGCTGGTTTCAAGGGGTGCTTCAGCGAGTTAAGCCCAACTCTGTGATCGTCATGGATAATGCTTCCTACCATAGTCGTCGAGCCGAACGTGTACCGACTATGGGATCTCGAAAAAGTGACATGCAGCAATGGTTGCGCGAAAAAGGAATCCCGTTTGACGATTCATGTGTGAAAGCGGAATTGTATGAAAAAATTAAACATCACAAACCTGCGAACATTAGTTACGTGACTGATGAGATGGCCCGTCAATGTGGTGTCACTGTGCTGCGGTTACCGCCCTACCACTGTGAACTGAACCCAATAGAGCTCATCTGGGCTCAAGTGAAGGGTTATATTGCGCGCCATAACACAACCTTCAAATTACCAGACGTTAAGGTTTTACTTGAGACTTCCATACAGCTAGTAACGCCCGAAGCTTGGCAGAATGCTATCCGTCATGTTGTAACGGTTTCACCGTCCGATCGTATTTATTAAATCACTTCTCGATTATCATTTCATTAATCCCATCTCTAGCTTTTTTGCTTGGAAAGTTTTCCGCTTGGAGCGCTTGATGCGGAGTTCCTGATCTGCGATCTTCCTCGCGCTTTTTTTTCACTTGAGCCGCCGATCGAACAACGGCTAGAAATTTCTTCTCAGTAGCACAAGGTTATATAGCACCATGTGCTAGAATTTTCTAGAATGTGTGTCCGTATAGGACAAAAATGATTGGGGCCACCCCCTTTCTCTTTCCCTTTCACTTTGCCTAGCCTTGGCCAATATTTTCACCCATGCATGTACCTTGGCAGCGCCATCGCCTTTAACTTCGCCTACAACTGGTTGTGAAGCCACTATATGGAGGTCACCCCTCATAACTGGGACCTCCCCTTCAAGCCGCTGGCCATCCTGGCTTCAGTCGAGTAAAAATGGACCAGCGAAAGATAAGTCGATAGCGTTATAGCAGCGCCAAAGATGTAAAACTTATTTTGTTATTTTTTTAAAATTGTAATGTAATGAAAATGCCTTTTTTTTGTTAAATAAAATCTGTAAAATTTTTGTGTTCTGTTTGTTCTTCTATCCTCTAGCCATGCCATGGTCGACACACAGCTACACGCCTGTAGATGTCTTCATGCCACCGACTGAGCTACCGGAAGCTAATTGTAACCCCCTTTCTGTGATTGTGCAGAAAAGTTGGAATCTTCATTGCATTCCATCTTTTCTGGACTTTTTGCGGAAAGGAAGCGTTACATAAATTGGCACCCGCAACGTGAGGCTTCGATAGGTGTTTGGCTTTGTCGACAAGTGGTTTGCTAGTGGAAGATTGGCAGACAGAACATAGTTTTCAAAATTCTTTACAATCTTTGGCAGCATTTCTATTTTTAATTGCTTTTGCTACTCAAATTTCTAATTCTTTAATCATCCTTACTTTTTGCTTAATGTTTAAAATTTTTTATCAGAAGATTAACATTTTTCCACCTGTTTATTTCATAGGCATACTATTAACTTTTAAATTGTCTTGTTTAGTAGTCAGCGAGATCATTGCCAGAATTTTTTTCTCACATACTACTATAGTTTTTATTTACTGCTGGGGACAGTTATAACTTTTTTCTCATTGTACTTTTGAGATTGATGATATTTTGACAATTTTTTGTTGTTGAATATTGATAGTCTGGGGACTTTAGGTTTCCCAGCATTTTTGTCGAATATCATCAAACTTTTGATTGAGGTTGTGACTATTGTTGTTGATAGTTTACATATTCTTATATGCTTTTCATTTTTGATCACTAACCTCTTAGTTTTTGAAAGTATTTCTTCATGTGTAGTTTTTTGATTTCTTGAGACTTTTCATGTATGCATATATAGCCCAATTGTTGGATCTCTGGTGTACTGATATAGCTCTCATGATGTTTGGTACGTAGGAAATTTACTTTCAAAATTATTTTTGCCTTCCCCAAATGTATTTACTTTTTGAATTTTTGACTGTACTTGAACTTTTGATCATTTGTTTTCATTCTGATGGCAATAATCTACTGACTAGAGTTATCTGGAGTAAATCATTTTGCGATTTATCCATTTTTCTGAATTATATGAAATTGATATTCATAATTTTTCGTATATTTTGGCGGTTTACTTTTTTTCAAGTATTGACACTTGGACATAGTACTTTGATACTTACCTTTTTTTTTTCAAGAAACAAATGATGTTTTTCTTGACTATATTTTTGCTACTTTTCAATGAGGGGGTGACTCCTAAATCATTTTTACCTATACAAAGACACACATACTCATTTATGGTAATTAAATGTCAACTTGTTGTTTAAATATATAGTATACGTTCCTCAGTAACTATTGTAGTAATTTTGTCTCTTGTTTGGAGCATAAGTTTTCATAATTTTAATGTTTTATAGTTTTATCTGGCATATTCTTTGGGGGAAATTAGAACATTAGTGTCTGATTTTCCACTGGATTAACAGGACTTGAACGTCTCTGTACTTTTTTAATGTATGACAGATATAAAATAATTTTTTTAAGATTCGGCTGCTCCTGTTTTTGTATTGAAACTGTTTGTTTGTATTGTTAGTTCTTTATAGTGTTTTGGATCCTTTCATATTACCGCTCAATCGAAGGGGGCGAGTTTTTCGATCTGTACATTGGAGCGAGTAGGTTTTCCTATATTTATTTCCTAGTACAGATGCGAACGGAGAAGAATTTCCTTTGATAATGAATAAACTTATTTGCTGTAAGAGGCAGCTGAATGTTTACTTTGGACATTTAACATCGTTGATCCTTCAACCTTTTGAAACATTACAATTTGTCCAATACTCATATTTCCGCTCAATCGAAGGGGGCGAGTTTTTCGGTCTGTACATTGGAGCGAGTAGGTTTTCCTATATTTATTTCCTAGTACAGATGCGAACGGAGAAGAATTTCCTTTGATAATGAATAAACTTATTTGCTGTAAGAGGCAGCTGAATGTTTACTTTGGACATTTAACATCGTTGATCCTTCAACCTTTTGAAATATTACAATTTGTCCAATACATATTTCCGCTCAATCGAAGGGGGCGAGTTTTTCGATCTGTACATTGGAGCGAGTAGGTTTTCCTATATTTATTTCCTAGTACAGATGCGAACGGAGAAGAATTTCCTTTGATAATGAATAAACTTATTTGCTGTAAGAGGCAGCTGAATGTTTACTTTGGACATTAGTCATCGTTGTTCTTTCAACCTTTTGAACCATCACGTCAGTCCACCATTTACAGAATTTACAAGTCATAATTATTTTTCTGATTCCAATTTAATGTGTATACTTCATCTTTTGAATATTTCATTTTTCTGAGTGTACTCAAAATTTAAATTGCATTCCCGATCTAAATCATGTGACAAATACTGTGTATAATATTTTATAATGTTTTTATGCGTATATTTTCTGAATTTCCTTTACATACTTACGTACTTCTATTTTTGAAGTCTATTACTTTTGAAGTTTTTGATAGTATCCTCTTTTTGAATTCATTATAATTTTCTTCGAGAGCACAGACTTACATTGATTTTTGGTTCAAACTTTTGATGTTTGTTTACATATTTTTGAGTGGTTTTGAACTTTGACAGTATTTTGTAGTCTGGATACTTACATAGATTCGTTGCGATGTATGCCTTGAGGGTCTTGTACTATCCACAGTTTCTTTAATTGAAAGTGTTTTCTTCATATGCATTTTATTTTCTTCTTGAGACTTGTCATATATGCTTTCCGCCTAGTTGCAAATCTGTGCGTATTGATAAACTCTTGAAATCTCTGGCGTATAAGTAAAACTCACTTTTGATATAGTAATTTATGTCTCAGTTCAATTCAATCAAGTCAATTTGATTTGAAGTAATTGTCAATTCCTTCTTGAGATTTTTCATATATGCTTTCAGCCTTTGTGCACATTTGTGCGTATTGCTAAGTCTTGAGCTTGGTTGCGACATTGCTTTCATGTTTCGCTATAGATTTTGAAATATCTGGTGATTTTGCTTTTGCATTATTGCATTTGTTTTGATAGTCTGCTCTCATAATCTTTTTTCCGGCTTCTTATTTCTTTCAATTTCTGTCTTGACTTGAAGTAATCGCCAATTCTTATAGATTCAGTATAGTAATTCTCTTTTCATACTTTACACTGGTAAATTATTATAGTTTTTCTAATCTTGTAATATTTCATATTTGAACTTAACTTTCATTTTACAATGTTATGGTTATTCTCAGTGTAGACTTTGAAGTGCGCTGATGATATCAGTGATCTACATGAGAATATTCCATAGACTATAGACATTCTTGTCTAGGGCTTTGGAATGCACCTATGGTGACCCTAGAAAGTTGTCTTTCTCTCATATTTTTGCTTTAAATCAAAATTCGAATTCTTACCTATCATATTTATTTCTATTTCTTGTTCACTAGATTGTTTTTTATATAACTCCAATTTTGCACCTACATATATCGTAGACTTTTGCATACAATTTTTGCTTGCGGCATTACTCTCATGTATCATGATTTATTAAAATATCTTGTGATTTTCGTTTCGCTATTTTGCATTTTACATGTGCTCACTTCGTTTCTCATTTATTACTCATGAAACTTTTAATATTTTGCTTACTTTTAAATTTTTTTGAGAACCCTTTATAAAATCATGCTCATATAGCTTTAATATTTCCCTTCACTTTATGATTTTAACACTATTAGATTTACAGTTGCACTTGTGTTGCACTTAGTTTTTTTGGAAATTTATTTTGCTCTTTTCTATATTGTACTTCAAATTTTTTTTTGGTCTGGTTCTTATGTTGTCACATGACCCGAAAATTTTGATTGAACTTACTCTTGAATTCTAGTTCATTGATTGAACTTAAGCTATATTTTGACTTTGAAAATCTTACTTCAATATTTCATGAATGTCTCTTATATACTTTAATTCTCTGAAACTATTTTGAATTATTTTGTAGTCTTACAGACTGCTGGCGCCCGACAATTTTTTTGTGGAATCAGAACTGCACTTACTTAACATCTTTTTTGATTAAAATACCTTCATGATCAAGTTTTCATTGGTTTAGTACTTGTAAATTGTTTTGTTATATGACTTGAATTCCTAATGGAATTTGTTAATTTCTTTTGATTTTCATATTTTGAAAATAGTAATGCACTTTTTTTTATATTGGATATTGGTTTAAAATATCACTGTAGATGATATTCTTTTTGGGTTTGGAGTATTGCGAGATAATCTGGCAATTATTGTTTTGAGAAAAATTATTATTATTTTTTTAATACCTCTTATGGTTTAGGTACTTACTTAGTCTTGAAGTTTTTAGTAGTCAGTCGTGCATTTTGGATGCCATTGTGATTCATGCTTGGACTACTGCTGAAACTTTTGGTTTATTATTTTTCTCGTCTTAGGTATGACGATGTTTTATGTTTTGGGTTTTTCATCATATGATGATAGTTTTTTTAAGTGCAACTTCACTGTACTTTTCAGCGAGTTGGTGCTATAACCATCCCTCTTGTTTGGTAGACTTGAGGCTATCCCTTTTCCTTCCAATTCTCTTCTAACATTTTTGTTTCTACCTTACTTTTACTACTTGTTATCTGGTCGAATGGTTGTACATTTGTCCTTCCGTGATAACTTTCAATTTCCTAGTAAAAAAAAAAAAAATCTTAAATGCTTCTTCGATTTTTTTTTTTTGGTTAAGTTGGGGCGAGTGTAACGGTTTCACCGTCCGATCGTATTTATTAAATCACTTCTCGATTATCATTTCATTAATCCCATCTCTAGCTTTTTTGCTTGGAAAGTTTTCCGCTTGGAGCGCTTGATGCGGAGTTCCTGATCTGCGATCTTCCTCGCGCTTTTTTTTCACTTGAGCCGCCGATCGAACAACGGCTAGAAATTTCTTCTCAGTAGCACAAGGTTATATAGCACCATGTGCTAGAATTTTCTAGAATGTGTGTCCGTATAGGACAAAAATGATTGGGGCCACCCCCTTTCTCTTTCCCTTTCACTTTGCCTAGCCTTGGCCAATATTTTCACCCATGCATGTACCTTGGCAGCGCCATCGCCTTTAACTTCGCCTACAACTGGTTGTGAAGCCACTATATGGAGGTCACCCCTCATAACTGGGACCTCCCCTTCAAGCCGCTGGCCATCCTGGCTTCAGTCGAGTAAAAATGGACCAGCGAAAGATAAGTCGATAGCGTTATAGCAGCGCCAAAGATGTAAAACTTATTTTGTTATTTTTTTAAAATTGTAATGTAATGAAAATGCCTTTTTTTTGTTAAATAAAATCTGTAAAATTTTTGTGTTCTGTTTGTTCTTCTATCCTCTAGCCATGCCATGGTCGACACACAGCTACACGCCTGTAGATGTCTTCATGCCACCGACTGAGCTACCGGAAGCTAATTGTAACCCCCTTTCTGTGATTGTGCAGAAAAGTTGGAATCTTCATTGCATTCCATCTTTTCTGGACTTTTTGCGGAAAGGAAGCGTTACAATGTTGTGAAGGAAGAAACAAAAATGTGGCAGCTTGACCACCACATCGACACCATCATAGAGCCAGTTATAGTCAATTTCAACGAGGAAAGCGATAGCGACAGTTTATTACTGTCAGATGTAAGCGGAAGCGACGATGAATAAAGGTAATTACCAAATTGTTGACTTACAATATGTTTCAAACCACTCTTTATTAAGCATGTGACAAATCTAGTTCACCCATGTTAAACATTCATACCCCGCCTATGAACAGCCGACTACTAGCTAAGTGATGCTCACGTGAACATCGATGAGTCATTACAGTTTTAGATAGTTATAGTATAGTTTAAGTATTGAGTTGTAACTTATGATAACTAGTTAGAGTTTAAATAAATTTCTTCCTTAAAAAAATGCCAAAACTTTTACTAGATACGTGACCTTGGGCATTATCTTTTCCCGAATCCGCCTGACGTAATACAAGGCACGCTAACGGTCTCAAGCGATGGTATCCAGTCCATAGATCAAAGCTGTGTCCTAACGATCCGGACAAATTAGCAACCACGGACGGGATCACGTCCGCAGACAACCACACGGCCAGCCGCATTTCCATGGCGGCTGCAAGAAAGGTAATTGCAGATTGCACTGCGTCTCTACCCAACAATGACGTGTATGTGTCGCCTACGGACCGTTCTCTGCCCAAGTTGAATTGTCTTTGTACATTGTTAGCTAGAAGGCACATCCTGAATACCACGGTTGATGCAATTAGAGAAACGTTCAACATGCTGAAGGTTAGATGCATGTTCTTATTGTTCGTCTCAGGCCCGATTTCGCAATTCGCCGATAAATAATCCAGCATTCGGGTGTACCACCCGATGTAGGCTAACAATTTTTTTGTTTGAATTGAGGTACGCATATCCTCTAATTTTTGTTCCATTTGGCGTGCCAATTATTTACAATTAAGTGCTCTGTGGAGTCACGCTGTCGGAAGGAGAATTTCGAGGTCCACAACTCATAGAGAGCCCCACAAACTGGGATTTAGCACTTGCAAGGTAAGTTTTCTTATAAGAAGTGTTTGAGCAACGTCGACAAGAGTTTGTTACGAAGTTGGACAATCTGCTTGATATTGACCTCCAATTGACGAAAATAAACGATTGTGAATTTTAACCCACTCCAAATAATTTCTGTTTATCTGTAATTCAAACGAAATATCCGTCGCTTACACATGGGGAAAGACAAGTAACTTTAACATAATCCATTGCTCGGTATCTAAACGTAGCATCCCAGCAAAGCTGCGGCCCTTGCAATCCCAACGAAAGTACGGACTAGTTTCAGGATGAGCGTTATTCATACAAAACTAGGATGCGAAGTCACCCCTAGGACTTGCGCTGTTATTGTTTCGAATAAGTGAACTTTCCTTATGAATAGGTAATCCGGATGTCGCCCATCCGGTCGGCGTCCGGAGTTGCTGGATAGGGCGACACACTCCCGGATGTCTAACTATCTGGAAGAAAACGTTGACATTTATCCCAGTGGGCGTTGAACATATAATTATAATAATAATAATGTCTTTATTAATCCATCCACAATGGGAGGCGAAGTTTAGCCAGCTGGCTACTCTACCACTTAACCTCACCGCGCAGGAACACATACAAAAAAAAAAGATATAACAATGAATAGCAATGAAACATGAAACAGATGCATTTACTGGTAGCTCAGTTTTTTTTTGAAAAACGCTCAGACCCGTTTTGTTTTTGAGGGGGACACAAGTTTGGCGAAAAATCACGTTAACACGTGCAGCCCCCTGGGCAGGGTGGACACCAACCCTAAAATGTTAAATGGAAAGGGGGATCGAGCGATACCTTATTTTAAAGGTCTTTCAGTTCCCTTTATAATGGTGCTACATGAGCTTCAGTTCAGTAGTTTAGAAGATTTATTGATTTAAAGCTTAAAGTAGACTTTAATAGGTACATCAGATTAGTTTTCAGAAGAAATTTGACTAAAAGAATTTAATTAATAAGTAAATGCTTTTCTTCACTACGCCCATGGTTTGTTTATCATTTTGTTGTTGAAAATAGCTATTGGAGCGTTTTTTTTGTGGCAAAAAAGTTATTTCTTGAAGAAAGATCTCGTACTTATTTTAAATAGGAATTTAGTACATATATAGTTTGCGATTGATTTGACCAAACTTTGTTGCTAAAATAACTTGTAGCGCTTTATTACATAAATTGACCATGGTATATTCCACAGCAGAAAGAGTTGAAATTATTGAAATATTTTTCGGAAATAATCAGTGCGCTAATAGAACAGCAGAAATATTTAATGAGCGACTTGAGAACAGTAACGTGCATCGAAAATGTGTTCTAGAACTTGTAGCTAAATTTCGGGAAACTGGTTCAGTCGCCAATAAAAAACGCAACATTGAAAATCCCATAAGGAACGAAGCAATAGAAGTGGGGGTTTTAGGGCAAGTTTATGTAGATCCTACTTTAAGTACCCGCAAATTGGAGACTGTGTGATGTGTGTGGTGTTTTCATCCATATAAAATTCACCTGGTACAAGAACTTAATGAAGACGATTTTGATCGGTGATTACAATTTTGTGAAGATATGAATGAACGAATTATAAACGATGAACATTTTCTATTCAACACTTGCTTTTCCAACGAATGTTCCTTTTTCTTAAATTTCGCAGTAAATCGTCATAACTGCCGATATTATATGTGGCCAATAGCGATTCACTTAATTGAGGGGTCTGATTATGTTTTCTTACTTTTTTTTTAAAGCAGCCCAGACCAACTCAATCGGGTTAAAAATGCAGTAATAGGGAGGTAGACGTAATACTTCATGGCCATTTTGCTGAAGCAGATTGTCAACAACATACCCTTTTTCAAATTTTTGTCTTTTAATAAGATCCAATAATATGGCTTTGGTTGATTTTTGTGGTATTTCCATTCCCTTATCCTTCATAAAATCAATAATGTCTTGTTTTTTTGTGCCTGTATTCGGAATTTTGTTTTTCTGTCGGGAATGGTATGGCGCATTGTCCATAATAATCACTGAATTTGGGGAAATGTTTGGTATTAACTGCTGCTCTATCCACTTTTCAAATAAGTCGGAGGTCATGTCCTCATGATAGTCGGCACATGATTCTTTGATATTTTTGGCAGATAACAGCAAGGCATTAGGTATAAATCCATTTTCACTGCCAGCATGGAGAATAATGATTCGTTTTCCACGTTGCATGGTGCATTTAAAATGCACTTGTTGCTGTCGTCAACCCAGCCATACTGCACAACATCATGGGTATCATACCACGTTTCATCCAGGTAAATCAGATTTCTTTTCTGTTCTCTATAGATTTTAACTTTGTGCAAAAATTCTTGGCGCAATTCAACGATTCGAGACGACTCCATAATCATCATTCTTTTATCTAATTTTTTGTATTGAAAACCACACAGTTTTACAATACAGTGCAGTGAGTCTAAGCATTTGTAATTATAAAAATCTTCAGGATAATCCTTTAATTTATCCCGTATCATTTCCAACGTGGGCACCAAATTTTCTTTATAAAATCCGTATATTATACGACGAATATCTTCCTGAAAATCCACGTCTATTCTTTTTAATTTTTGCCCTATGCGCTTTCTGTGGAAGGAATGGTTGACTACATCTCCCCTTTTTATAACCCGATAAATGCTAGACCGACTGATTTTTGTCAGGATACAAATTCTGTTTACAATTTGATTTTGCGAGGAATCTGGATTTTCCTTTTTCAGACAATCATACATATTTAGGATTACTCTTTGGGTCTGTTCCTCTAAATCTTTATGAAAGAATTCTGCCTGCACAGGTTCATCAACCATCTCCTCATGGCTTGGAGCATTTTCCCAAGGTCTCCAAAGAGCCATATTTAGGACACACAAGAACAATCAACACAACAATTAAATCAACAAGTAAACTGAGTATTCAAAAGTCAAAAACACACAAACTAATAAAATCTATGAAAAAACACGGACAGACTAAAGAAAACACGTTTATTCACCACTACACGGCACTGGCTAAACTGTTTCAATTTTCAGTAGCCACCTGCACTTGTTCGGAGCTCTGAAATACACGCTTTCTCATTGGCTATGTCCACGCATAGGCGGGCTTTACTCCACGTGGACCGGTGAATCTGCCTTTGATCTTATACGGGGGGATATTTGCTGCGAAATTTGGCGATTTTTACAGCAACAGAGCGTGTTAAATATAGATATATAAAACGCACCCGGTATTTCACAGTGTTTCAAGTGACTTCAGATAAAGTATACTTAATGAAGCATAATAAGTAAATGATAAAAATTTCAAAATGATTGCACTGCTTTAAAGCCTTTTGAACTTTAATAATGTGTGGATGCACCCTGATGTGCTACGCATTCTCCAACGCGCCTAGGCATGCTTCTGATTAGGTAATCAATGTCCTCCTGTGGTATCTCATTCCAGGCAACCACCAACTCCTCTCGAAGTGCTTCTAGAGTCTGAGGAAGACGTTGCAAATTGAGCAATCTCCTACCCATCATATCAAACACGTGCTCAATTGGGGATAAGTCGGGAGATCTTGGTGGCCATGGTAACAATGTGACATCATTATGTTGAAAGAAGGCTATTGTGACTCTTGCAACATGTGGTCGGGCATTATCTTGTTGGAATGTTGGATCTGCCAGGGTGTCAAGTTAGGGTAAAAGATGGGGTTCTAGAATTTGTGATGAACATGTCTTTCAACAAAAAACTGTGGATTCCTCCTTTCACCACGTCGCCTTCTAACCCTGGCACGACCATCGTGCATGCCTAAACAAAATCGAGACTCGTCACTAAAGACAATACTGTTCCATTCCTGATCCCAGAGTGACCGTTGTCTACACCACTCAAGGCGATTACGTCGGTGTTCTCGAGTTAAAGGGAGGACCCAGTGTGGCCGGTATGAAAACAAGCCAAAACTTCTCATTCGTCGGTAAACACTTCGCATGCCAATAGGTCTTCCGTGTTCTGCAAACCATTCATTTGCAATGGACCTGGTAGTGGAGAAATGGTCCGTTAAGGCCAATAATCTTAGGCGGCGATCTTCACGGTCTGTTGTTCTACGGCGGCGTCCAGTGCCCCTTTGCGTACGGCCTTCTCGAAGCCATGCCTGACAACACCTAACCACAGTGTCTACACTTCTTTGCACTCTAACTGCAATTGCCCGAAAAGAAAGTCCAGCTTCCCGAAGTCCCACTATACGGCCTCTATCAAACTCACTAAGTTGACGAAATCGTACAGGTCTCCGTACTCTAGGCATCGTAACCGATCGTAAAGGATGTCAAGAACCAACATCCGCCAACGTTGATTCTTTACTGCGGCTGAAATATTCATTTTTAGAGCGTTAGTGAATTAAAAAAAAGCAGTATAAAAACCGGAATGACCAACTGATAAGGCTGAAAATTTTTTCACTTGTTATTTACAGTAAGATAAATACATTCACCAACTTTTATTAAAATAAAACCATTTAAACTGGGTGTTCGGATTTATATGTCACTTAGTATATTTGGAATTACTGGAAGACGCCATAGATCCTGCATTAACAGCCATAATTGAAAATCAGAATGATCGGCGGTACATTGCGAATAGGTTGATGTTCCAACAGGATGGTGCCCCACCACCTTACGCATTACGTGTTCGACAATATTTAGATCAGACGTTTCCAGATCGGTGGATTGGCAGAAGAGGTGCCATTGAATGGCCCCCAAGATCGTCAGATTTATCACCTTTGGATTTTTTTATGTGGGGTCGTTTAAAAAGCAAAATCTATGCTACTCAGCCAACATCATTAGAAGACCTGCGACGAAGAATTATGAATGAGTGCCTTCAAATTACTCCTCAAATATTGCAGCAACGTTTTGAGCAAAATCTTTATTATTGCATGGAGAGTCATGGTGGCCATTTTCAACATTTACTTGCCTAACGGGTCAGTTCATTCATCATTTTCAAATTACTTTGCTGCCAAATGTATTGATCTCCACTAATGATGATGTATTAGTTTTATTTAAATTTTAAATCAATAAAACTTCAAAAATACTGAACTGAAGTACATTAATTTTATATCATTATAAAGGGAATTGAAAGACCTTTAAAATAAGGTATCACTCGACCCCCCTTTCCATTTAAGACTTTGGGGGTGGTGTCACCCCCGCCCAGGGGGCTGCACGTGCTAACGTGATTTTTTGCCAAACTTGTGTCACCCCCGAAAACAAAATCGACGGGTCTGAGCATTTTTTCAAAAAAAAAGTCTGAGCTGCCAGTAAATGCGTCTGCTTCGTTTTCGATGCGCCACCTTGTATATTCAATTATTGTCGGTTGAATTGAATCATTCGCCATTAAAATGCGTATTTCCAGCAAGTTCGTTCGCAAAAATTCAGTTCTGGGAATCTATGGATTCGATTTCCGGAATCACAATTTACGAATAGCGGTGGAGCTTCAGATGATCAAAAACATAATAATAATAATAATAATTTATTGATGTTAATACACAGAAAGTGTTTACGCAAGTCAATATATACTAATAGAACGCTTAGAAAAATGTACATCAAACATGAATAAAACAAGTTAAAAACAATGCAATGCTGCGTAACGCGTAATTACCAAAAGCAAATTGAAAAAAAAAACAATACAAAAATGTCGTCATGAGATAAAACAAGATCGCTTAGAAAAATATATGTACGAGTATAATACAATTAACTATACACATACCAAACAAAAAAATAACAGCTGTACATAAGTGGGAGAGAGAAATGAATAAATAAACATTTAAGGTAATTTAATCAGTAAAGTCATTTGCCAAATATTCGTCCGTGCTAAAGAATGCGTTTTTTATTAAATAATACTTGAGTTTCCTATGAAAAACATCACTATCCAATGTTTTTATATTGTTGGGCAGCAGATTAAAAAATTTAATGCCATAAAAGTTTGTTCCAGTTCTTGATTTTTC
Organism: Acanthoscelides obtectus; assembly: GCA_963669975.1. Lineage (NCBI taxonomy): Eukaryota > Metazoa > Arthropoda > Insecta > Coleoptera > Chrysomelidae > Acanthoscelides > Acanthoscelides obtectus. The sequence goes on along the minus strand of CAVLJG010000004.1, from coordinate 112,839,046 downwards.
TAGACGGTAGTTATTATGACAAATGTTGTTTCTATTTCGTGTTTCGTGTTTCATAGTAGCCGCAGCTAATAATAGACTGTTATCAAGGGAATATCTGAATATAACTCGATTTGGCAACATCGTATCCTTCATTTGCTTCATGTTGTCAAATCCAATGTTTTTCAGTCAAGTTTAAGAGAAATCGCTCGTAGCCTGGATAGGCCATGGTATAAGCCTGAAGACAGACCTGTTGAAAATTGAGGTTTTCCCGAGGGATGGAAATATTCGCAACGACTGAATATCATAAAACCTACCTTATCCAATGATACGTAGATCGCAAAACCTGACTTCTGTCTACTGATCTTCTTACCGTAGGATTTGAGTTTGACTACTTGTTGGTTGCACTCGATTGGGAAACCGATCCGCATAAATCCGTGATGCCGCGTAAATAAGAATCCTGTCCACAAGTTCAGCATTTTCGTAAACATGTGCCATTTATGATTTCGTTTGAGCCACGCAACAGACACCACTATTCACTCACGCGTTACCGACTGACACTGACTGTATAGTGTATACAACTGAATGAAATAATTGTAAAAACATCGTTCCAAATTCTTTCGCTTTTTTGTTTCCGATGCGATGAACCGACAAGACGGATTATATCCGTTGTTGCCAAACACGAGCACATAATATTATTATTGAGACAGGGCGGTACTCGAACTTCCAAAGGGCTATAACTTTGTTACTTTAATTTTACCAGAAAAATGGTAAAGGAAAAAAACATTTCTATAAATGACTCAACTTCGAAGTCACCCTGTATCTTATTTTAAATAGGAGATCAGAAGAAAATTGTTCAACATTTGAATGTTCATGCAAAAATTCAATATGTAGACTTTCAGTGGATTTCTTCGATGAGCGCGTGACAACATCGCTTACAGTTCTCTACTGCCTTCCAATTTGGAACCGAACTATAGTTCGATTGGATTTTTTTAATACCAGTCGTTTGTAGTAAACGAGTGAACTAGTTTTTCAAGGACTGATGAACTAGTTCACTTAGTACAATCAAAAGAATCGTCCGAATTACACAGCACTATTGAGTAGTGTCTACGCAATTTTGAAAAATTGTAGACTTGCTCCTTCTATCCATTCCGAATTCCTTGGTTCCAACTGATTTATAAATTCTCAGAACTAGCAGTCGTCTTCCGACGATGCTGAAAACAATCGCGGATAGCACAGATTAAGTTTGAATATCAAGAGGTATTCGCAGTGAATCTCTCGTTGGACAGTGCTAGGTTAATATATCACAGACGACTGGGGGCAGTTCGCCGCGGCAGTTCAGCCAAAACGTATCGACGTTTCGAACTCCAAACGGGCGGGTTTTCTGCCCATCCATTTCCCGACGACGGGACAACACCCTGTGCTCACAGCCGCCTAACTCCATTCTTCTTTCCAGCTTCGTAACAAAGTCAACTTTCCTAGGGGGCTAGGGATATGGGTATTTCTCAAAAAAATTAGAAATTTCATTTTGCATTTCTTAAAAAAAATAATGAAAATATATCCTTTTGTTTTGCAGAATTATAAAGTTTTACTTGAGTGAGGTTCATTTAAAATGAAGGCCCTCCATATTTTTTTTTATAACATGTAGAAAAACGGCTTTTAAAAAACTGTGAAATGAGGAAATGACTGATAGGATGGGGGAATGATTTTTACAACAATTTGATGCTAAATTTCAATAAAAAACATAAGTTAATTTATGAATAGATGTATTGATATTTGTTTTATACTTTAAAGGGCACATCCTCCTCCTCCTACAATTTGTATCTTTTGTACTTATTGCAGCTTCTTTTGTGAGAGATTGTGCGTCCATTTTAGCATATCCACTCATGATCATTTTCAATCTCTCTCTGAAAAATAATCACTTTCCATCTATTTGGAAGTTGTCTAGGGTAACTAGTGTTTTTAAAAAAGGTGAGAGGAATTATGTAGAAAACTATCGGGCTATCACAATTATCAGTAATTTCGAAATAGTGATACAAATTGTGCTATATTTTCATGTAAGCAGGTCTATCTCCGTCAGTCAACACGGTTTCATGAAGGGCAGGTCCACAGTTACTAACTTGCTACATCTTACTCAATATGTTTGTGAATCAATCGATAGACAATTTCAAACGGATGTAATATATACTGATTTCTCTAAAGCGTTTGATAGTTTAGACCATAACATTCTACTCAATAAGTTATCTAGATTTGGTCTTTCAGATGCATTGTTGCTATTTTTCAGATCCTATTTATGTCATAGGAAACAATATGTTATGTGCAATGGACATAAGTCAAGCGAATACCCTGTAATGTTCGGTGTTCCTCACGGATCTAATTTGGGACCTCTGTTATTTATTATGTTCATAAATGATATTTCTGAAGTTATCGATGTCGATTTTCTTATATATGCTGACGATATGAAACTTTTCTGTAGAATCTCTAACATTGACGATTGTCATCGCTTGCAATGCAACATTGTAAGGGTTGACGACTGGTGTCGTGAAAACAGACTTGTTTTGAATGCTGCTAAGTGTCACGTCTTGTCGTTTACTTTAAAAACAGTGGTAATGATGTATGAATATAGTATTGGTGACAGGAAACTTGACAGACCTAGTACAATTAATGACTTGGGAGTCACATTTGACAGAAAACTTTCCTTCTCCTATCACATTGAAAATGCTGTTGTGGCTGCATCAAAGGCGTATGGTTTTATTGTAAGAAATACCGGTGATTTCCACAACTCCTTTACACTGAAAATACTGTACTATGCTTATGTAAGATCTAAGCTTGAGTATGCGTCCCTGGTATGGTATCCTCATCATCAAATATACAGGGTGACTTTGAAGTTGAGTCATTAATTTTCAGATAATGATTGTAGAAGGAAGATAAACCAAAATATGTGTGTAAAAATAAAAAAAAATTCACCTTGTTTTATAAAGTATCCTCCCGACAAGTACTTCAGTGCGGACCTGTATTTGATCGTGAGGTCTTGCAGCACCGACATGCCCTCTCCTGTGAGGTCTTAAGTCACCTGATTCACGAGCCCGTTGTACTACATTAACAAAGGCACGAGACGTTGGTTGCACTCGATTGGGAAACCGATCCGCATAAACATCGTTCCAAATTTTTTCGCTTTTTTGTTTCCGATGCGATGAACCGATAAGGCGGATTATATCCGTTGTCGCCAAACACGAGCACATAATATTATTATTGAGACAGGGCGGTACGCAAACTTCTAAAGGGCTATAACTTTGTTACTTTAATTTTACCACAAAAATGTTAAAGGGAAAAAACATTTGTTTTGATCAGATCTACTCACTGTTAAAATAAATGACTCAACTTCGAAGTATTGACCGCTTAGAGTTCGTTCAAAGAAAGTTTTTAAAATACCTCTCATACAAAGCTGACGGGATATATCCCGCTATTGGCTTTCCTCATAGTGAGTTGATGGCGAGACACAAAATCTATAATTTAGAGAGCAGACGCAAAATGAATTCACTTAAGTTCATTCACAAGCTCATCCATGGCATTATTGACTCCAGTGTCATCTTAGAACAACTTAACTTCTTAATTCCTAGATTAGCGTCACGAACTAGTTTAACTTTTTACTTAGCCAGGCCTGGGACTGACATACTTAAGTTTTCCCCTATATATATAATGTGCCGTAATTATAATTCAGTTAATAGCGCTTCAGATATATTTTCGTTTTGTGCGACTTTGCTTATTTTCGTTAATGCTTGCCGGTGTGATTGTTGAGTGCTGGGTAGGTAAAGCTAGAACGCTTTTATTTTACCTCGCAGTTCTGTTATGAGGTTTTTTTTGCAGCGTTCTAGCTTTCTCTACATACATCCACAACATGCATTTGTTTATATTTTCATGTTTATCCATCCTGTAATTGGCTATGGCTGTTGGATGTTGCTAAATAAATAAATAAATACTTCCAAGATCTTCATAGATATTCTTGAGGTCCGTTGGCAGCGCTTCTCCGAAAATGAGTCTTTTTCTTACAATGTCAGGATCTTGTATATTCTTTAAAAGCGAAGACACTTTAGTTGTTGGAGAGTTTGGTCAGTATTTTTAGTTTTCAATCTCAAATACCTCTTTTTATATTTTTCGCTAAGCTTGACTGCGTTCCTTACTTGATTTTCCAAACTTTTAATCTTCGCGTACAAAATAGTTCGCCGCTGCGCATTCTACGTCTATTGAGAGCAGACAAATTCTCTGCTCTTTGCTGTAAAGATGGTGCAGGACTTGGTGGGGGTGTGTCTTCAACTATTCTCTGTAAATTTGTTTGTAATGTAACTCGCTTTTCCCTATAAACTTTACTACTCTTTTTCCATTATTTTCGTATTTGGCTAGTTTCTCTTGCACTCATAGGACTTATTGACTTAACTTCTCTTAAATACTTTAATCTTTTTTTTTTCACGCAAAGCTTCTAAAGACTCAGCATTAATTTTCATTTGTTCTCGCCTCTTTCGGTCGTATTCCTTTTTTAATTTCTTTTATTCTTCACTTAACTTCTTCATTTTCCCCATTCTTCATATACGGCTGTCTGTTAAAATTGAAAACACATGCTATACAACCTGGAGTTAAAGAATAACAACAAAACCACAATTTTATATATGCAAAAATCATTCCCTCATATAATTTTCATTGTCTCACTTTGAAGTTGAGTCATTAATTTTCAGATAGTGATTGTAGAAGGAAGATAAACCAAAATATGTGTGTAAAAATAAAAAAAAATTAAAAAAAAATGTTACCTTGTTTTATAAAGTATTCTCCCGACAAGTATTTCAGTGCGGACCTGTATTTGATCGTGCGGTCTTGGAGCACCGGCATCCCCTGTGAGGTCTTAAGTCACCTGATTCACGAGCCCTTTGTACTACATTAACAAAGGCACGAGGGGTTGGTTGCACTCGATTGGGAAACCGATTTTGTAAAGACTCCCCCCCCCCCGTAAATAAGAATCATGTCCACAAGTTCAGCATTTTCGTAAACATGTGCCATTTTTTATTTCGTTTGAGCCACGCAACAAACACCACTATTCACTCACGCGTTACGGACTGAACCCAGCTAAAAACATCGTGATCAGCGTTTCAAATTCTTTCGCTTTTTTGTTTCCGATGCGATGAATCGATAAGGCGGATTATATCCGTTGTTGCCAAACACGAGCACATAATATTATTGAGACAGGGCGGTACTCAAACTTCTAAAGGGCTATAACTTTGTTACTTTAATTTTACCAGAAAAATGTTAAAGGAAAAAAACATTTCTTTTGATCAGATCTACTCACTGTTAAAATAAATGACTCAACTTGAAATGATGGATTTGCACTAACGACAGCGTAACGAACAGAACATCACCTTAAATTGATTATAGCATTTTGTTAATGCATTTTATTCCCCAAAACAAGAAAAAAATCACTAATACACTCGAACTATATAATGACTACCTTTTAGTATAAACAGTGAGGTAATGACACAGAGAAACGTAATGTTCTAATTATTGAAATCCAATACTTTTTTGCAGCAACTCTTTTCATTATTAAAGAGATTTTTTCGCGAGATCCCGTAGTGAACCGGAGCGGGAACAGATGAAATTTCCCCTTCCTCTCGAAGTTTTGACAGTTTCAAGTTACTCCGCGAGTGGTCAGATGGCGCATGTTGCGCAAAATGTTTGCTTCAAGCTCCGTGATAAACTTACCTGCCTTGTTTGAATCTGAAATAAAAAGAGCGATCCTTTTTGGTGCAATGTAATAATTTAACTCAATTTTCGGTACTGCGAAGACAAATTTTCAAATTGAGATGTCTGTTTTTTAAATGACATTGACATAAGACCTGTCACCCGCTAGTACCTCACAGACGTTAAGCGGGTACCCGTACCACGTGATTTTTTGACATTCGGACGACGTCAAAAAAATCCTTTAAGAAATTCTGCCATGTTGGCATTATGAGCGGTGTTGCCAAGTTTTAAAAACATAACTGCTGCGTTCAAAAATGTCAAATGGTGTGACCACAAATCGAATATTTATTATGGGTGAGGGAATGATTTCATTTCAAGGGACATAGTTTAATTAGATTTTTTTACATACATATTTATTTTTGGCAATGAAAGCTTGACTATACAATCCATACTTATTACCAAATATTTTAGTAACATTCAATTTATAAGAATATGAATAGATTTTATTGTATATATTTTTTTATTAGTAATTTCAGACCCAGGGACGAGATGAGGGAATGACTTTTAGACTAATAAATTAATCGAATTTTTTTTTGTGTCAATATATTATCTAAATGTTTGCTTTTAAAATATTAGTGATACTTATTGATATAATAAAAATGTTAAATTGCTGATAAATCCATGCAACTTGGCATCAATGGCTCAGGACATGAGTTTCGAAAAGTTGTCATGTCTGAATATTTCAGAGACTGACAAGCTGCTAGAATTTGATCGTCATGACTTGACCAAAGAAGTTGCTAGAGATGGCTATCAAGAATTAATAGAACTTTCAGGAATATTCCTTGGCGGAGATACAGAGGAAGAATTTAAGATTCGCCAAGCATCAAGCTCGATGGATGGCCAGAGCAATCTGTTCATTAAAAATAGCATCACTAAGTTCCCAGCTCTAACTTTCTGATAAGGATAAGACAGCTCCGTTATACAGGGTGTCCCGAAAAAAGTGTGCAATATTCTACCAGCTGTTTGTAGAGGTTAAAATAGGAAGAAAAATTCATATAAACATAGGTCGACAAACGTCCCCAAAGGGCGCTACGGTCTTTTAAAGGGGCTTCCCTGAAGATGGTTTTTCCTTAATATTTCCAAAACGTGTTGAGATAAAGACATAAAATTTTGTATTCCAGCCTAGTTTTTTAAGCTGGATTTAAAAATATTAACAATTTTAGACATTTTTGTTTGGAAGCGTATGTAACAGAGACGGACTCAGGTTATTTTAGCCCCAAAATTTTTGTGTGATTCTATTTTTGAAATTCAGTGATAATTATACCCATTGCTTTGAGTAACAGTTTAGAATCTTTACCATACTTTAGATGATATTTTTCAAATCAGAAATTCTAGATTCTTTCACATTGCCGTAATGTTCATACCTACAAAACTTGCCTCAAATTGATAAACAGTTTAAATTACCGAAAACATTACAAAGAATTTTTTCGTACGCCACTGCCTCACTTCTGTTTTTCTCTAGCGATTAATTTCGGCGGAAATGGGATTACGTCACTTGAGTCGAACTATTTTCTCGCTGTTTAAAACTGTTGAATTGTAGACGATTGATTGCGTCAGTGCAAAAAAGTTGCTATTGGAAAGTATTTTTGTTTATTTTCGCCGTATCAGGAGTTTCAGAAATAATTTTTTCTGGGTGTAATACTTCTAATGTCAATCAGTATACAATGATATGCGAATATTTAAAGGTGTGAATCTACATAAAAAATTAATGTTAGTTTGCTTTAAAACTATGGTCCAAAGATGTTTCCTCACAAAAACTGGGGGTGTTAAAGTTTTAGGAAAAAAATGGAAATTAATATTTTCAGAACCGCTTCAGATATTTCGTTGATACGTTGTGAAAGTTAATAAAGTTGCATATTTTTCAATGCAAAAATAATTTTTACCTGTAAGTGGTGTGCGTACGGGTATTGACTTCGATATAGAACGGTTTTTATTTTTTACTAAAAAATGACGCATCCAAGGAAAACAATTCAAGAGAGATTATTTGTTTTAAATTGAACGGGGAATTCAAATATAATTTTTATTTTGCCAAAAACCGTTGGCGTTGCATATATTTATTTTAATATCGAAGTCAATACCTGTACGCACGCCACTGATACAGCTAAAAATTATTTTTGCATTAAAAAATATGCAGCTTTATTAACTTTCACTACGTACTAAATATCAGTGAAATATCTGATGCGGTTCTGAAAATACATTGTCCGCAAAGTTGGGGTTGTCCTTTTCAGAAACAACTACCCTTGAAATAACAAAGGTAATGTGTAGTGAAACGAGGGCGACCAAGTAAAAAAAAATAAAGGAAAAAGTACTCACTCTCCAGTTGACGAGAAGGGCTAAGTACGTCTCTGCCCGAAATCATACCGCTCCAACAGAAAATGAAATCAGCTGATGCGCTACCGAGCAGACGCCGACGGTGGTGCAGACCACGAACAGAGGTGTTGCCGCGTTTTCAGTTTTTAGGTAAACGTAGTTTATAGGTATTGTTCGAAGTTATCGCTGTTTGATTCAAAAACACCGGTGCGTGCACGACATGTCCAAGCATCGGTGCAGGCTTTGAGAATGGAGTCCCTCCCCCGAATGAAAGCACCAGCTTGTTTAATTTTGAGACGAAGTTCGTCAACCGTATGCACTTCAGTTTTGTACACTAAGCGTTTCATTTCTCCTCAAAGAAAAAATCACATGGTGTTAAGTCTGGAGATCGCGGAGGCCACGCTACGGGTCCATTACGTCCGATCCACCTATTCGGAAATAATTCATCCAAAAACTCACGCACTTCGCGTCTAAAATGGGGCGGTGCACCATCGTGCAGAAACCACATTGATTGTCTTATACTTAATGGCACATCTTCTAACAAGGAAGGCAAAATGTTGCGTAAAAAGTCTAGGTATTGCATCCCGTCCAATCGATTTGGGAGAATAAATGGTCCAATGAGCATACCGTTCACCATGCCAGCCCAAACATTCACCGAAAATGTTTGTTGAAAATGTGCCCGACGGACAGCGTGCGGATTTTCTATTGACCAAACATGAGTGTTGCGAAAGTTATTCACCCCATTACGCGTGAACGTCTGTCACCAATATGCAATTCCGGATTATTGTCATGTTGATGCAACAACCACTCACAAAACCGCACTCTTGCTGGAAAATCGTCAGGTTGAAGGCCTTGTAAACATTGGACGTGAAACGGATACAGCCCCTCTTCACGGAGCGTTTGCCACACTTTAGTTTTTGATACGTCTCTAGTGCTTGTTGAGGGATTCTCGTCTACGCGATTCCTCAACTTGCACCATTCGTGGTTGTCTAGGCCTCCCACTGTGCCCACCTCGAAATTCCTCCAAATGGCCCGTATCCCTGACTCTCTGGACCAGGTACTCAAATCTGCGGGGCCTTGGATGATGTCGTCTAGGGAAACGATCTGCATACACTTGCGAAGCGTCTGTAGCATCTTGAAGACATTCGCCATAAATTAACAACATATCAACGCGTTCATTATTGGTGTATGAGTGTGCCATTATTATTATTTTTTTTTGAAACGCAATCGATTATACGGGTTCGTTTACCTCTACACGCGTGACCGTAACCGTCGGTTGAAGGTTGCATACTGACCTGACACACTGACCCCGACCCAGTTCTGTCGTCGGGTTGAGCGAGTGACCTTGTACCACTCGGTGATGTCGCGGGTCGCGAGTACAGGACGGTATTCAGGTATTTTTGATATTGCAGAGCCCTTTATCTCGGTTCCCTTAAGACATTGGTGTATATGGTACTACGAAAAATTGCTTATGTTTTCAAGATCTACACGTCGTGTAAAGGAAAACCCCAACTTTGTGGACACCCTGTATATGATCCTCTCGATTTATGAAACACCTCCTGATTGTGGAGAAACAGGCACCTGAAGGAGACGTCATTGGAAATGTTTTTCTTTAATAATTTTCGCATATCGTCGCTTTAGTTTTTACATGGCGGCATCAAAATATTCGATAGAAAATCCGCCGTCTGTTTGCTCTTTTGAATATTTGTCACCTTTGATTTACGATCCAACAAAAACGATTAAGTCATTTAGCAAGAGCCATAAACGCAATATATTGCTAATTTGTTACGCCTTTGTATAATAGTAATTTAAAAATAGTATTTTTGGAAATTGAAATGTATGCTTCGATAATTGTGAATGAATATCGGCTGTGGATCGCAAAATGGCAGCGAGTGCAGAATATCCCGCGGTCGATTCCTACTCTTAAAAATTAGATTTATTGTTTAAATCAAATTTAGACTATACCGTATATGAATACACGGGTAGGGTCACCCCCCCGCTCTTCAATTTTTAATCGCAACCCACCTGCCTCCCTCCCCCGCAGAGAAATATCTTCCTGAATATGAATAGATCGATCCTCCCCTAACACAAATGTTAAAAAATGACTAAATGTTAACTTGCTGCCTAGATAGTTCCTAGTGAAGGAACAGTACAGTCCGCGTTTGCTCGCTATGAGCGCTGTGAGCGTCATCGATTCTCAATCACTATACAGGGTGTCCGCAAAGTTGGGGTTTTCCTTTACACGACGTGTAGATCTTGAAAACATAAGCAATTTTTCTTAGTACCATATACACCAATGCCTTAAGGGAACCGAGATAAAGGACTCTGCAACATCAAATATATCTGAATACCGTCCTGGAGCCGCGACATCCCCGACTGGTACTAGGACACTAGCCCAACCCGACGACAGAACTGGGTCGGGGTCAGTGTGTCAGGTCAGTATGCAACCTTCAACGACGATTACGGTCACGCTTGTAGAGGTAATCGCGTAGACGAGAATCCCTCAACAAGCACTAGAGACGTGGCTAGAGAAGTGCAAGTATCAAAAACTAAAGTGTGGCAAACGCTGCTTGAAGAGGGGCTGTATCCGTTTCACGTCCAACGTGTACAAGCCCTTCAACCTGACGATTTTCCAGCAAGAGTGCGGTTTTGTGAGTAGTTGTTGCATCAACATGACAATAATCCGGACTTTTTGAAGTGCATATTGGTGACAGACGAATCTACGTTCACGAGTAATGGGGTGAATGACTTTCGCAACACTCATGTTTGGTCAGTAGAAAATCCGCACGCTGTCCGTCGGGCACATTTTCAACAAACATTTTCGGTGAATGTTTGGGCTGGCATGGTGAACGGTACGCTCATTGGACCATTTATTCTCCCAAATCGATTGGACGGGATGCATTACCTAGACTTTTTACGCAACATTTTGCCTTCCTTGTTTGCCTGCGCATCAGCTTATTTCATTTTCTGTTGGAGCGGTATGATTTCGGGCAGAGACGTACTTAGCCCTTCTCGTCAACTGGAGAGTGAGTACTTTTTCCTTTATTTTTTTTTTACTTGGTCGCCCTCGTTGCACTACACATTACCTTTGTTATTTCAAGGGTAGTTGTTTCTGAAAAGGAAAACCCCAACTTTGCGGACACCCTGTATAATCGTGTTAGAACTATTCGCCTTGTGCTACGCCACTGGAATGATACTAGGGTTGTCATGTTAACAGTGCGATAAGGGGTATGGAGATATACACCAATCGCGATCATCATCTGCCCGACTCCTGACAAGGTTGTCATGTTGTTATTATAGCCCATGTTCGTAACTACCAAACTGATGTTTTACGAATTCCTCGTCTGTCGACAGTCAGTGTAGAAATTTTATATTCGTAGTTCTACTACTGTTTGTTCATCTGAATATACGTTTCTTAGTTCTTACTAGTTTTAGATCAGATAGTCTTTTAAAATGGATAGGTTAATTAAGTTTTGAAATTTGGCAACTGCGGTTATTTAAACAGCGTTGATGAGTCAATGCCAAGAATTTCGTACCCAGACTCTAGCTAGGCTAGCAGTACTGACAGTTCTTCCCGTACCGATAAATGTTAAAGGTGTCCTTTATATAGTAAAGGAGGTACAGGCAAGGGTGTAATTAAGATGTCCGGAATAAAATATATTCCTGGGACCGTTTCTAAATTAGATTAAATTAAACGCGTACTTTACTCGACTCGGCATCCGGATGCTGCCGGTCGCCGTTTGAGCCCCTCCCACGCTCTTTAAGCCATTTTTAATTATCGTGCTCATTTGGAGAAATAATTACACATGTAAATGACCGTTTAAGGGAAATTCTCGCTGCAAAGCGGCGGCCGGAACTGAAAAATGCTCCCGTTTAAAATATCTGGTGAGAGCGATTTTTTATTTATAGCGATGAGGGGCGACCGGTTGAAAAGAATTGCAGTACTTATTCAGTTGCTCAACTGCATACCGAGTGTTTCGAATTCGGCTCTCACTATTGAGACCTCGGAAACAGTCAGAGATAAACAGTCGGTTTCCTTACAAACACTCGGGGTGTTGAAGTTTTAGGAAAAAAATGGAAATTAATTTATACAGGGTGACAGGGTGTCCGCAAAGTTGGGGTTTTCCTTTACACGACGTGTAGATCTTGAAAACATAAGCAATTTTTCTTAGTACCATATACACCAATGTCTTAAGGGAACCGAGATAAAGGGCTCTGCAACATCAAAAATATCTGAATACCGTCCTGTAGCCGCGACATCCCCGAGTGGTACTAGGACACTAGCTCAACCCGACGACAGAACTGGGTCGGGGTCAGTGTGTCAGGTCAGTAATCAACCTTCAACCGACGGTTAAGGTCACGCGTGTAGAGGTAAACGAACCCGTATAATCGATTGCGTTTCAAAAAAAAATAATAATGGCACACTCATACACCAATAATGAACTCGTTGATATGTTGTTAACTTATGGCGAATGTCTTCAAAATGCTACAGAGGCTTCGCGAGTGTATGCAGATCGTTTCCCTAGACGACATCATCCAAGGCCCCGCAGATTTGTGTACCTGGTCCAGAGAGTCAGGGATACGGGCCATTTGGAGGAATTTCGAGGTGGGCACAGTGGGAGGCCTAGACAACCACGAATGGTGCAAGTTGAGGAAGAACTACTGAATCGCGTAGACGAGAATCCCTCAACAAGCACTAGAGACGTCGCTAGAGAAGTGCAAGTATCAAAAACTAAAGTGTGACAATAATCCGGACTTTTTGAAGTGCATATTGGTGACAGACGAATCTACGTTCACGCGTAATGGGGTGAATAACTTTAGCAACACTCATGTTTGGTCAGTAGAAAATCCGCACGCTGTCCGTCGGGCACATTTTCAACAAACATTTTCGGTGAATGTTTGGGCTGGCATGGTGAACGGTATGCTCATTGGACCATTTATTTTCCCAAATTGATTGGACGGGATGCAATACCTAGACTTTTTATGCAACATTTTGCCTTCCTTGTTAGAAGATGTGCCATTAAGTGTAAGACAATCAATGTGGTTTCTGCACGATGGTGCACCGCCCCATTTTAGACGCGAAGTGCGTGAGTTTTTGAATGAATTATTTCCGAATAGGTGGATCGGACGTAATGGACCCGTAGCGTGGCCTCCGCGATCTCCAGACTTAACACCATGTGATTTTTTTCTTTGGGGAGAAATGAAACGCTTAGTGTACAAAACTGAAGTGCATACGGTTGACGAACTTCCTCTCAGAATTGAACAAGCTAGTGCTTCCATTCTGGGGAGGGACTCCATTCTCAAAGCCTGCACCGATGCTTGGCTACGTCGTGCACGCACCTGTGTTTTTGAATCAAACGGCGATAACTTCGAACAATACCTATAAAGTACGTTTACCTAAAAACTAAAAACGCGGCAAAGCCGTCGTATTTGTTACCTCTGTTCGTGGTCTGCACCACCGCCTGCGTCTGCTCTGTAGCGCATCAGCTGATTTCATTTTCTGTTGGAGCGGTATGATTTCGGGCAGAGACGTACTTAGCCCTTCTCGTCAACTGGAGAGTGAGTACTTTTTCCTTTATTTTTTTTTTACTTGGTCGCCCTCGTTTCACTACACTTTACCTTTGTTATTTCAAGGGTAGTTGTTTCTGAAAAGGAAAACCCCAACTTTGTGGACACCCTGCATTCTAAATGACATAGAAAATGAACACCGACTAGGAGTGCTGTAATTTTGAGCATAATTTTGCAAGTTTCAGGTCTGCTGATAAATAGAAAGTGGTTAAAATTTTAATTCGAAATTTTGCAAACTAGCGAAGATATCCCATCTTAATGTTAATAATGTGTTGAAGCTCCTCTGTTCGCTGCACATTCGTTAAGGCGTCGCGGCATTGATTGGACTAGGTGATTGATGTCTTCTTGGTGTATTGTATCCCAGTCCATCTGGATTTCGTTTCGTAGAGCCTGGAGTGTTTATGGAGGTGCTGTGACATTTTTTTAGTCGCCTTGATACTTTGTCCACCTGTACTTACCGTTTCGGATATCCCAACGGCGTGGGTCGAATTTCAAACACCCGGTATATAAAGAATTCATCAAAACTGTACAATGCATATTTTATGCGCTTTGAATGATAGAAATATATTGAAGTATTAGTCCGCTTCCAATTAATATTTCACAGGAAAGCTTTTCATTTAACTGAAAGCAGATTTTACGTATATATGTATATAACACAGACAAAGCGGGGTTAACAAATAATAGAGGCCTGTATAAGTTCATTTTATATTTTACTCTTTACATTTTGAAAAGGGAAAATATAAATTGGAAATGTACAATGAAATGGTAATCTATTATTTTACATCTCTGCTTTATTTAAATTTAACAGTGATAGTACAGAGTTAACGCAGTCCTTTCTAATTAATTGTATACAGGGTGATGATAAATTAAATCGCGCGTTGTCACCGCATCCATATATATTTTTTGAACAAAATACTGCTAGCACACAGTTCGGAAAAACTGAAAGAGTATTTGTAGGAAATTATTGTAGTTTTGAAACTAAAGAAGTATTCTGATCATCTGATTCTCTCCATCAAAGACTAGTATCAATACCTTAGGAGATAAATACAGCAGACGCTCGATAACGTAAACACGGGATAATGAAAACTTGCGCTAATGTAAACACAAACTTCGTTCTATGGGATCAAACGGAAAGCGCGATAACGTAAACAATGTGTATGCTCGATAACGTAAACAACTCTCGGCGCACGGAAACAGCGCGACGGTAAAATGCTGAAGCCTCGATGATTTATGTTGGGCGTCGGGGAGTCCCCGATTTATGATGTAGAGTGTAGGGGATTCACCTCTGCGATAAAATACGACAAACTCGGTCAGTCGTATGATCGTTTAGGATACGTTTATACGTACGTATGTATTTCATTTTTGAACTTAAGTGAATACATTGCACGCGTTAATATATTTTACGACTATGGCATCCACATCCTATAAAAGAAAGTGTTTAAAGTTGAGTGAGAAAGTGAAAATCATAGACGAAGTTGCACTAGGTGCGGGAGTGACACAGTTAGCAAAAAAATATGGAGTATCGAAAGCAACAATCTGTAAAATTAAGCGTATGAAAACTCAAATTTTACAAAGAACGTGCAATACATTTGGAGGTCCGGAAAAAATAAAAACTTTAAAAAATGCAAACCATTTCAAAACTTCCAATGTATTTTAAACACACTTTAGGCTATATTTTCGAGTAAAAAAATCGAAAATAAAAAAATGCACCGTTGCCCAAATTTTGGCTTGAAATGTTAGTATCGGTTTAGCACCTGAAGGTTTTTTTTTTTGTATTTCGAATATGTTTTTTTTTTGTTTAAAAGAACAGAAAATCTTCTATATACTACACTGAGTGTTATTTCCCAATATATAACTTTTAAATTAAAAAAATTCTTCGAAGAAATACCAATTTTCGTAATTTGGCAAATGAACGTGCCAGGGAAAAAATCATGTGTTTTCTCTTTCACACCTACCAGAGCCGGTTTCCAGTGCTTTTGAAATTTGAATTCAGTTATAGATGGAGCCAACTACAAGCCACTATGAAGCTGCATTCTTGCACTCTCTTGAGATCTCTATTATTCAGGAACATCTCAAATCTACGTTGTGACTCTGAGTCAGAACATTATCCATTTTTACCATCCTCCATTGACTGGTATTGGTTTGATGATAGTTTAATAATAATGAAAAACATAACCTAACAATCTTGACACATTGTCACTTTCGTTATCCTCACTATTTCGGAGCGTATAACACCGAATAAAAAGCTGGTGTGAGTAGCTCAGGTGCATGACACTCTAGACTCTAGGTTCTTTTACTAATGTTGTTTCTTCTGGATCACCACATGATGATCGACGATCACCACCACTATCTCCTTCTCTTCACTTTCGTCCTGCCCTTCTTCTTTTTCTTGGTGGTGATGTCTTTCTTCTTCTTCGCGGGCTTCGGTATAGGAGTGGAGTTGCTCGGCCTTTTTGGTACGATCAGGTTTTGCTCGACCAAGTCGGCCAGCTTGCCTTGTTCGGCTAGCATGGACAGAAAGGTGCAGATGAATTCGTCGTAGTTGTGAGTTCGCCGGCAGTCATCCACCTTGGGGAAAAATCGAAAGTGACGGTTATCCAAATAAATGCGAAACCTGGGACCTCTTTTACGTTTGCAATACCGAAGCTGATTTGCGGCGAAACGTAACAAAATAAATTGAAGAAAAATACCCTAACTAGCATTTTGTTGAAATGGATTACCACCCAAGAAAAAGTTAGTTATGTTTGTCAAATTTTAGTAATTATACAAATAGATAGGGATAAATTGTTAATGAAATGACATCACTATGATTTTAAGGAATCAGTATTAAACATTTTACAAAATTATTTATTAAATAGAAGTCAAAAAACTAAAGATGGAAATATTATTTCAAGCGTTCAAAATATATCAGTAGTGAATTAGGGTCGTTGCTATTTATTATATATGTATATGTAAATTATATCTCTGATATTTTAGGACACTGCAAAATTCAAATATTTGCAGGGTGAAGTTGAGTCATTTATTTTAACAGTGAGTAGATCTGATCAAAAGAAATGTTTTTTTTCCTTTACCATTTTTCTAGTAAAATTAAAGTAACAAAGTTATAGCCCTTTGGAAGTTTGAGTACCGCCCTGTCTCAATAATAATATTATGTGCTCGTGTTTGGCAACAACGGATATAATCCGCCTTATAGGTTCATCGCATCGGAAACAAAAAAGCGAAAGAATTTGGAACGATGTTTTTACAATTATTTTATTCAGTTGTATACAGTCAGTGTCAGGCGGTAACGCGTGAGTGAATAGTGGTGTCTGTTGCGTGGCTCAAACGAAATCAAAAATGGCACATGTTTACGAAAATGCTGAACTTGTGGACATGATTCCTATTTACGCGGCATCACGGATTTATGCGGATCGGTTTCCCAATCGAGTGCAACCAACCCCTCGTGCCTTTGTTAATGTAGTACAAAGGGCTCGTGAATCAGGTGACTTAAGACCTCACAGGGGAGGGCATGCCGGTGCTCCAAGACCGCACGATCAAATGCAGGTCCGCACTGAAATACTTGTCGGGAGGATACTTTATAAAACAAGGTAACATTTTTTTTAATTTTTTTTTTATTTTTACACACATATTTTGGTTTATCTTCCTTCTACAATCATTATCTGAAAATTAATGACTCAACTTCAAAGTATATACAGAGTGTTTATTGTTGCATAACTTTAAGATTCGATAGAACTTTTAAAATTAATGCATAAAGTCTATATAAACATGGGTCGAAAAATGCGTGGCTTCCGAAATACGTGGTGTTTAAATTTACTTTCTAAAATAGTTTTTTTTAAATATTTCGAACAATATTTGATGTATAACAGTGAAAATTGGTATACAAGCGTTTTTTGGTACGACAAAACGAACCATGGGCATAGTTTTACTGTAGCCGCTAGAGGGCGCTCTCTACTGTACCTGTAGTGTATTAAAATGACCGAAAAATTTTTCTTAGTGCAATTTTTTGCTTTTTGAATAAAAAAACTGATTCTTCGCACTTTTCAACATAAAAAAGGTCTCTTGTGAATTTTCGTTATAGTTAGCCGTTTTTGAGATATTTCGATTTTTAAGGTTCGATGCATTTTTAATTATTTATGATAAAATAACGTTAAAAAGTCAGTATCTCGATAATTTTTAGAAGTAGGCTATGCCTGCAAATATTTTTGAAATTGAAAGCAGAATAAGGTTAAACGTCAATTAGTTGACAGTTAGTTTTGTTGTCTGTTGAAACCTGAAACGTTTTTTTGCAATTGTGAATGCACGAAATTTAGTTTCTTTTACCTGTTTTTTTGTAAGTTTTATATAAATGCCATTTTTATTCTCCAATCAAGAGAGATAATTAAAAATGCATCGAACCATAAAAATCGAAATATCTCAAAAACGGTTAACTATAACGAAAACTCACAGGAGAGCTTTTTTATGCAGAAAAGTGCGAAGAATCAGTTTTTTTATTCAAAAGCAAAAAATTGCACTAAGAAAAATTTTTAGGTCATTTTAATACACTACAGGTACAGTAGAGAGCGCCCTCTAGCGGCTACAGTAAAACTATGCCCATGGTTCGTTTTGCCGTACAAAAAAATCCTTGTATACCAATGTTCACTGTTATACATCAAATATGGTTCGAAATATTTAAAAAAAACTATTTTAGAAAGTAAATTTAAACACCCTGTATTTCGGAAGCCACGCATTTTTCGACCAATGTTTATATAGACTGTATGCATTAATTTTAAAAGTTCTATCGAGTCTTAAAGTTATGCAACAATAAACTGAAACACCCTGTATAACAAATAAAAAATTGGACAATGCTTTAGAACTGTTATATAGTGTTATTTCAAAAAGTTTAAAAATCATGAATCGGTTAAATATTAATAAACTAAAATTAAACACTAATAAATAAAAATGTTTGCCAACAGGGAAACATTTAGGTGGCAATACAATTAGGCTCAAGACTAATGATGAACAAATTCAAGTAGTCGTATCATTCAAATATCCGGGTATACATGTCGATAGTAAACTACTATGTCAAGAGTATTATGAATGCATAATTTCAAAAACATCAAAAAAGATAAATTATTTCTACATAATCTTAGTATGTATTCCAAAAAAACTGTGTATAACACTATAATTCTTCCCCATTTTTTATATTGTTCAACCATGTTGTTTACAGCAAATGAAAACATATTTTCAAAATTACAAACTCTACAAAATAAAGATATGTAAATCATTTTAAATAAAAACAAATATGCTAGAAGAACTACAGTGGCTGAATGTAAAAAATTTCGTATGTTATTAGTTCTCATTTTCGTATTCATTATCATAACTACGAAGCTAGAGCCAAGATAGATTTTGAACTGCAAAATTGGAATAGTAGCATAACTAACAAATCTGTATTTCAAAAGGGAGTATTTGAATTGAATTAATTAAATATTGCTATCAAACAGTGTGCGAATTTAAAAATGGTTAAGGTGAAATGAATAAATCACTTTATGAATACTCAAAATGCATAGACAATGTAAAATTACAGAAAATGGATTAAAAAAATGTGTAAACGAATAACTGCACAAAATTGACATTGTAGCATTAATACTAAATAAATCTTCAACAAACAAACAAAGTCCGCTCAATATTCGGACTGTAATACAGAACGTAATTTTGAAGTAACCTTTTCTTCTCTATGACACGTTCCAGAACCTACCCTTTTTTTCTTTGGAGCAAGCTCAATACGGGATTTAAAAAAAACACGCAGTATAATTGCGTATAAACCACAGAACTATCAAAAATAAACACCAAATGCTACTAATGAACGCACCCCGATAAGTCAATCTCTCTCTTTCTCTCTCTCTCTCTCCCCCTCGCTCTCCTCTCTCTTCCGCTCTCTTTTCCTCACTCTCTCTCCTGACTCTCTCTCCCCCTCCCTCTCTCTCCCTCCCTCTCTCTCCCTTCCTCTCTATCTCTTCCTCTCTATCGCTTCCTCTCTCCCCCTCCCTCTCTCTCCCTCCCTCTCTCTCCCTTCCTCTCTATCTCTTCCTCTCTATCGCTTCCTCTCTCTATCTGCCTCTTTCTGTCTCTCTCTGTCTCTTCCTCTCTCTCTCTACCTCTCTCTCTCTTCCTCTCTCTCTCCCTCTGTGTCTCTTCCTCTCTCTCTCTCTCTTCCTCTCCACCTCTCTCTCCTTCTACCCAACTCTCTTTCCATCCCTATCTCTCTCATTATGACATTTTGGAGACAAACAAATCATAGACTTACTCATTCTACCTACTGTGAATTTCAGTCACGACACTGGTGAAACGATTGTCATTGATCGTACCCGATACGTACCTTATACTTATTCTGTTTGTCATTTTCATCCTTCAGGCTGATCTCGCACATACAGATCTCATTCTCCAGATTTCTCAACAGCGCCAAGAGATCTTTAGGAGCAAACGTATGCGGTTCCAACAGCTCTTGATTCTTTTTTTCCGCTATAACGGGATCCCCGTCGCTGGTGTGCACCCTGGCGTGGACGCCGCCTGGTTTCCTTTCCGACTGCTCGGTCGGTTTGGCGCTGACTGTCGACAATTTTACTGTCAGCTTAGCACAACCAGATTGAAAATACGTGGGCAGGATTTAATTAGTAAGAGGGGTGCAAAATTTGGTCGAATTTGTGCCATAGGCGGAAATTTTTATTCACTTGGGTCACTAGTAAAATCGGGCTTTGGAAAAAAATACAATATAATACAAAAATGTCCCAAAGAAAAATAAATTAACGCACAACGTACAACGCACGACTCTGAATTTGTTTCGTCTAAAAGGTCATTCATTTTAGTTCATTTTTTGTCTCCTATAAAAACAGACCGCCTCGCATTGTTTGGTACTTATACAGGGTGGCCGATATGTAACTGACTGGGTCGTGATCTTGAATATTTGTGAAATGAAATAAAATACGTCCATTTTTTCATCTTAATATTTTATTGAAACTTAGAAATTATGTATGAAAAATAATATCAGAAAAATGTCCGTAGCGGCGTGGCAAGTTACTCAGTCCTGCTGGTACCACATGTTTTGCAGGCTAATCTGTTAGATTTGAGGAGCCAGAAAGGTGCAATAAGGCATGAATGTATTGTCGACGACTTTCATGGTCCCTAGGCGGTAGTTCTTGGGTTAAATAAATTTTGGTATGGCCGCAAATGCAAGTCTTTTTCTTAAAATAATGCATAATGACGTGCGACGAATACCAAGTTCTTGAGAACGATGTCTGGTAGACGTCTCAGGGCGCTCCACTACACTTTCACGAACACTCTCGATATTTGACGGAGTACGACAGTTCGATCACGGCCCGACCTTGACAAGTCTTTAACTTCACCTGCGCGCAATTTAAATCAGCCAATTATATATGTATATCCGCGGTATATTGGGTCACCCTGTCGACATGTATAATTCAGAAATTTATGTAGTTTGTACTAAATATCGTACACATTTAAAATAGAAAAATACGTTCTAACAACTTACGTGTTTCCTTCTCCTTATCTTCCACGGACTGCTCTCCCATCCGCAGAACGACAAACCGCTTCAGATCCTTGGAAGTCGGGCTGTTCTGCCCTTTCTCCCAGTTCCAGCTCTGCGTGGGAGAATTGAAAGCAGAGCCTAAATCCGAAGGGGTGTCCGTGCCGGAGGTGCTAGGAGCGGGAGATGTTTGGATCGTCAAAGGCGTCGCATAGTCCAAAGGGCAAAGAGTCACTTTGGACGTGGTTGGTGCTGGCAAGTCCGGCTTTGATGTTTTGACGTCGGTCAAATCATCTTTCAAAGGATCAGTCGGCTGTTATGAGAAAAATAGAACACAATAAATACGATTACGTTTTTTGATCTCTTGTACTCACTTTAGCTTCATCCAGGGTTACAGGTGGTTTCGCTACTTCAGTGCTATTCTCTGTTTTATTTCCACCTCCTTTGTCTTTTATTTTGACTAGATGTTGTAAGGCATCCAATACAATTTGTTTGTTAGTTCGAAGCATCTTTAATTTGTGTTGTATTGCCAATCTCCTGTCAGGTACTACCTGGAAAATGAAATAAATGGAAAAAATATAATTGTTGGCAAATGGTGTTACTCACTGCCATCAAGTTGAAACGAATCTCATTGTATTCATCAGCTGTCATTCCTAGCCTATTTGTGATGACACTCCGGAATTTGTCTGTCCAATCGGACTCATTGCAAGGTCCATGATCTATAGGAAAAGGCTTTAGACCATCCAATTCAAACAATCTGCCACCAATTGGAACAAAACTCACAAAATGGAACGCTTCACCTGAAAATAAGAAAAATAAAAAGTCCTTATTTTGGATTGCATTGTCTAAAGTCAAGCTCAATGTCACTGGTGGACCAAAAGCATGAATAGGTGGACCGCGAGACCTAGAAGACAAACTACTGAACACAATTTAATTTCCTAGTATCGACAGAGCCGGCGAATTACTCTGAGCTCCATAAAATTTCAAATTATTCACCCCTTGGAAGTATGATTTCATACTAAATGGACACTCCCTAATAATTTATGACACTACATACAGCGACATTCATTGATAACGGCGACCAAAAACATGAATGAATTTCGCTGTATAATCTTGTAGATTACCTGTGAAACGTCCTGTAGATACTCCGCTGCCTTTCTCCAATTTCCTCTTGGCTTGTGGCATAGCATGTGAGTTGTGTGCACATGCCAACTCAGGTGTGTTTCCTATCGCCCAGCCCTTATTATCCGGACTCATACCTTGTGTGTGAGCTTTTAATCTTGCCAAAGTCTCGCCAAGATGTATTGTTGGGCAATTCAAGAGGATTGAGATCAGTGCGTGAGTAGCGCAGCTGTTTGGAACCATTTGTTGAGCAAAGAATATGTTGTTTACTATGTCCTCATCTTTCACGAAGGTCTCATTCAGCTCCACTACCTTCAATACAACAAAAAATGTTAAAATTTATCGAAATTTATAAGATTCATTTTTTATAGTGTTCAACCATCTTGTTTACAGCAAATAAAAACATATTTTGAAAATTACAAATTCTAAAAAATAAATAGATAGTGAATCATCAAATAAAAACAAATATGCTAGGATTAGGTCTATGTCAGGAGATCTACAGTGGTTGCATGTAAACAATTTCATACATTATTCAGTTCTCATTTTCACACTCAGATTGAAAAATCATGTATTACCACCACATTTAGAAGACTTCACGAAATCAAATAATCATTATCATAACTACAATACTAGAGGCAGTATAGATTTTCATCTGCAAAATTGTAATAGTAGCATAACTAGCAAATCTGTATTTCAAAATGGAGCATTTCAATTTGATAAATTGAATGATGATATTAAAGTGTTTGATTTCAAAAATGTTTAAAGTGAAATTAAAAAATCACTTTATGAATATTGAAAATGCATAGTGATGTAATTTTAATAGACAAAAATGTAAAATTACAGAAAAATTATTCAAAAAAATGTGTATACTGACAGAACCAAGTAACAGCCTACAGTGATTAAGCATTAGTGAGCATGTATATCATATCTTTTACTGCTCAACATAGTATGTCTCCAAAAAGTCAATAGTACAAACAAGCAGTTATAAAGGCCAATTCTTCATGTATAGCATGGCAGCATCATCAAGAAAAAGCTTGAAGAAGCAAGGTCTGTATGCATATCAGCAGAAAAGGGCTACCAATGATGGAAAAATGCATAATATTTTCATGTCACTGAGCAAATGCATTGTGATCTGCACTGATCATCACTGATTTTTTTGTCATTATAGAAGAGGCTCGTAAGGAGATTAAATGGTAAAACATACTAAAGACTTATGTACTAGATGCCTTTACGGAGCTCCTGTCGAAGTAATTTCTAAGCAAGAAAACTAGTATCCATACATTTAGGCAATTGTTTTATTTGTTTTTAATAACAAAACTTATATTTATCTAATATTATTCTAATAGTGAGAAGCGTTATACAAGTAATTTGTTTTATGAAAATTTTTTAAGTATATTTAGATTCAACCAATTTATAATTTTTGCTGTCAGAATTTAGCATCTTTAAAGCAGTACCTATATAGAAAATGATTATACATATTAGATGAAAAATGTTCATCTAATATGTATATTAATATATCAACTATCTGAATTTTACAATGATGTAAAATATCAAAAATTTCATTAATGTATAAAATAAGTAGTAGTGGACCTAATCTGCTACCCTGCAGTACAACAAAATATTTGTTAAGCTTGCTAATGTAGGGTTAAGTGGATGAATCGCGGATGGCTAAACTTTGCCCTAAATAAAGACCAATTATTATTATTATTATTATTAGATCCAATTGTTTTTTTAGGTAGTTTTGTAGAAGGAACTCTCTTGGCCAAAATTTTATTTTATCTTTCTTTTTACAGTACTTATGGTATGGACAAATTCATTTGAATATCAATGAATGAATAATGAAATACTTGAACATATAATCCAGCTACTACCAGATGCAAATACATAATGTTTACTTTGGAAACCACAGAAAAGAAAACCTTTAATTCAATATTGAATGAAAAGGATACTTGAAACATTATTTTGCCTAGAGAATTAAATGAATTTTGGAAGCAGTTTTTACCTATATTAATATGGTACTAGGAATGTATGATTTGCCTAGCTGCTCAAAACATGTTTAAAGAAATAATTCAATGGATTTTCTCGCTGAATAACGGTTTTTTAGCTGAGAAGTTCTTATGTCATCAAAAGAACACACTTATGCCGCTAGTGCAGGTGCAGACACTTTGTAACTACAATTTTTGAACATTATTTTTTAGTAAGTAAGTATGCTTCATCTCTGTATTTCGCCAGAAACTCTATCGTGCCTGGCATGCGACAAATAATTTGCTCTTTCTGGGTTAAGTTGAAAAACGCTTTTTAGCAACACTTCGCCTTTTTATACTTTGTATAAAGCCGGATTATTATTATATGATCAACAAATCGGTTACCTTACGGCGAGACCTCCTTTCTTCTATCCATCTAAACAGAAATATGAAACCATATACAGGGCTATCTAGTGGTTTATTCAGGTCGTATATTTCTTCAACCTGCACCCCTTTCACTCCAAAGTCTTCTAAAAGGAGGGTAAATAAGCCAGGATCACTTTCTAGCTCTAACCAGCCTTCTGTTAGCTCTTTGATATCCACAGGCATGGTTGATTTTCTTAGCTATGTCGGCTTGTAATATTATTCACTAACATATTCCATACAAACTCATGTAATATGTGGTGAATTTTGACTACAGAGTAAAATTATAGTTGAAAGCTACATTTTTATAATGTTTCTCCTAACCACAAATTTCATGAAAACAAACAAAACGAAAACACACAGGATCATCAACGACATACGGCATGAAACACAACAATTGAGAAACAGTTGGCATTGCCGTCTAGAGATGCGCAGTTTGCACAAATAAATACAATATTTGGGTCATGTTATCTTAAAGCGGTTATCGAGGAATTCCACAAAAAAGCCCAAATCAAGTAGCTTGAACGGTTTTTTCTTTCCAATAGTCTTCTGACCAAAGGCCCCGATGGCATTGCACCCTAAAGCCACAAAACTCATACTGCAACATCGTTGAAATTGAACATCCCTTCTGTTTTTACTTTGACACGAGCGTTGCCAGATCTGGTGAAATTTCACCAGATTTGGTGATTCTATTAATCTAGTGATCGGTGAAAAATTTTTAGAAAATGGCAATTTCTGGTGATCTTAATTCGATCGATTTTGAATATTTTTAACAATTTTTGAGCTACCAGAAACTCCAACAATTACTACACTTTCGAACCGAAACCGCGTGTCGAGATTTGGCGTATCGTTACGTTTCGATCTAGTCTGGCCATCAGTACGGTCTGCGATATCTTTCCGGTGATATCCCCTAAATTGATGTGGGATCTTCACCACAGTATTTTCCATGTCCTGGTTTGGTCTTCGTCTCTTCGTTTCTTCGTGAACACGTTATCCATTATCAGAGCTTTTCATAATATACATGTTTGAATTTATATAGTGTTCATCATTTTTTAATCCTATTAAACTGATACAGTTAGTAGTTATATATTAGAAGCTTATTAATTACACTACTTGACAGAAGTATTATGTAATATAATCATCGCATTGGAAAATAAAGATTTGTTAAGGTTTGGGTATCAAAAAGTAGTTCAATATCATACAAAAACAACAGGAAACATGTATTCAAATTATTTTTTATATTTTCGCCACAGTAGCAGGAAATTTATAGTGAAATACCTTTTTTTCGTTTACAACTAGTAATACAGCTTAAAAAATTAAGTTTCAGAATTCCTGATAATTTTCTTTTAATTTGATGTTTCGTTTCAATTTCTGAATTTTATTTTTTGACCTGGCAACGCTGCTTGATACCTTTTGACATGTGCTTTGACATTTGACACACCTTTCAGATATGTTGGGATAACCTATTTCTAGTAAAGTTTGTTTTGGTGTTTGCCGACACAAGTGTATAAAAGTTTTATTAATTTTTGCAAAGGAAAGTGTGATAGAAATGAATAACATGGTGCATTGCCAACTATGGATGGGCAGCGTAAGTTACCTTTTAAAAATCATTATACTAATGCGTATTGACTGAAATGTTCAATTTTTAGTTGGAGCCCTACATGACAGAAAGTTTCATATTGAGCGCTTTCCGTAAAATGGGTGAGAGCCCTCTAAACGTGAAAGTAATGCGGAACAAATTCACCGGAGAAGCCGCTGGATATTGTTTTGTACACTTTGCAAATGATGAAGAGGCGATTGATGCTATGCACAAGTTAAATGGAAAACCAATACCTGGAACAAGCCCTGTTGTTAGGTTTAGGCTGAATAATGCTAGTAATACAGGCAGATCACTGGTTGATAGAGAATTTTCTGTTTGGGTTGGGGACCTCAGTCCTGATGTTGATGATTACAGCCTCTATAGGGTTTTCTCATCAAAGTATAACACCATAAAGACAGCTAAAGGTAATGTGCTGTGTGTTTGTTTATATTAAGTTATTAAATTTTGTTGAGTAAATTGAAGTATATTGGACTTTCTGACATTCTGCTTAAACTTTTTGAAAATTACTTAACTAATCGTAAACAAAAGGTGAAGCCAGTTAGAGGTGTCTCATCTTCTGTTGCCGTTTCTTCAGGTGTCCCTCAGGGCTCTGTCTTAGGTCCTTTACTGCATATATACTTTTGATTTACATTCATGTATTGAGCATTGAGCTATACAAACTTACACAGATGATATGCAGCTTTCTTTTCATTTTGACTTGTCTCATCTGGATGAAGTGCCATATAAGATAAATTGTGGTCTTGCCAGAAGTTAGTTGAAAGGTTGATAATGTCCAGCCTCAACTACGCTTTGACCTTATACTATCCTTGTCTTGACTCGATGAATTGGTGTATGATCCAAAGAATGCAAAACAACTGCTGTAGTTTATGGTCTTCGAAAATATAAGATCAAGGAGTTGAAATGGCTCAAAATGGATCAACAACTCAACTGACCCTGCCTGGAGAAGCAAAAGTGTAGTAACATTCAGGTTCACTGTGTTGTTACATATCTGTACATGGCTTTATGAAGCATGAGACACAATAGAGCAAATCCACAAACATTCCAAGCCACCGCTTGCACCATTCAATAGATCAGATCCCCTTTGGAAAATCAACAATTACTTATCATTTCAATAATGCCTTCTTATTTTTGCTCTTCCTCTTTCTTTAATCTATCTTTGGCTTGTTCTCATTTTACACCCAGTATATTTTTATTCCCAAAAATAAATGTATATTTTAGTGATTCTGGACAACAGTGGCTTCAGTAAAGGTTATGGCTTTGTACGTTTTGGAAGTGAAGAAGAGATGAAGGACAGTTTAATCACCATGAATGGCTATATTGGGCTTGGCTTAAAAGCTCTGAAGATCTGCAATGCTGTTCCTAAGCCCAAAGGAGCCATGACTAATACAGTGACCACACCTAATCAACCTGGCGGTCAGGCTGCAACCAATGATTATAGCCAGTATTATGATCCATCTACATATTGGCAGAATTATGCTTCTTGGCAACAGGTACTTGAAAATATCATTTTAAAAAAGATTATAATTAGGAGTATTATCAATCTTTACAATGTTACAATTTTTTTCAGTTTTAACAGTGAATATTATAAAAACAACAAAATTGAAAAATAATCATTTATCAAATAGAGGCCAAATCAGGGGATTACTTTAACACATACTAGTGTTATGACATGGTAACCAAAAAATTAATTCATGCTAATACGACTGTTGCTTCCAGCCAGAATCCATTTTGTGATGGTTCAAAACACCACTAATTTCAAGCTATAGTTATGCATTAGATATTTAGATTTATTAATCACCATTATTAAATAAAGTTTATACTCTACACCCAGTCAGCAAATATTAAGCTAAGTTACATTTGTCATTACAGCAAGGATATTATGATAATACTGAACATCATCCTGTACAAGATACAGCAGGAACTATGGATTTGAAGAAGGAGGGTGGTGATGATTTGGATTTAATTGGTATGTATTTTAGAATCAATGGTATATCCTAAAAAGCAGATAGTGTGGTTTCCAGCTACTTTTGTCACTTTTTTCCAAAAACAGTTAGATTTCCCAAAAAAAAAACACGTTTTGAAGGCTAAAATTACCATAGAAAAGGAGCAACACAGAGCTCACACAGCTTTTGAGATACCATTGCAGTTTGATATAACTTTGAGAATAACCTGCCTCTTGCTGGCCGCACCTACCTCGGAACATGAGCGACAGTAATCCGAGGCAGCCATGCGCGTCTCTTCACATTCACTTTTCAGCCTAAACGTATTCATTCTGTTCCCTACTTAGTCTAATCATATTAGACGAAAATACTGTTTGCGAAATAATTGTAAAGTCTGGTTTTATTGCTGCAAGTTGTTCAAGGGGGCATTTAAAACATGGACGCCTAAAATGGGTACACCAACTTTTGTTCTTCATTAAAAATATTCACAAATCGCTGTCGTTTGTCTTTACTACAGACTAAAATGATGGTGTAATCGTCATCTTTTGTGATTTCGACTATAGAACAAATTGGATTGACTAATGAACACAGAGGGGTAGCTGGAGAGAAGTCGCGAATACTGACGTCACGCCAATTGCGTTGCGTTTGGACTTTTTATATTTACCGCATAATTTTTCCATTTTCTATTAATCAGTATTCGTAATTTTATAGCACTTGACAATAAAATAAGATCGAAGGTGTTATTCTGTAGCAATATTGTTGTACTAATAATAATTGAAGATGTATTGTTTATAATTTCAATTTTCCAGAGCACACCATTTCACTGGACGTAGACAAGATGAACAGAGAAAAGATTGACGCAGATTGCCATCTGTGGGATGCTTTGGAAAGTTCAAAGTGGCTACCAATGGAAACTTTGGAAGTATCCTAAAATATTTAATTATACAGGTGTTTCACACTTCCTTATCTAGATTAACACGTAGTTTTTAAGGAATACGTGTATTCAGGAAAAGTCATAGGTATGACTGAACTGGTGAGCTTTATGTCTATATGATTCAAATGACAGCTGACATAAACCGCTTTACTTCTGTAATCCTGCAATTTCCTATCATTAGAATTAGTATTTTTACTTCAAATATGTCCATATTGTTACGGAAAATATGTATTTGTCTGTACATAACTGCAATTATACAAATTCCATGAAAATTGACTGTTTATATTATTCTTCATGCTTACGAAATTAGGGTTTCTCCAAAAAAAACTGTTAGTGACGATATCGTGACGATTCTAAACACACTTTTACTCGGCCCCCTTAAGACAGGGTTTCCAGACAACTATCCCTCAGAATTGAATCACCCAATTGCTATTAGCGAAACGTGTGACATGCCTCAGAACATTTCCCGAAGTAAAAATCCCTAAATTTGGAGGAAAATCCCCCAATATGGCAACCCTGTTAAAGCACCACTGGTACTCCAAGGTGTCAAGTTTCGAGGTTGGACAAAACGAGTCTTGGACGGAGTTCCGGATCAAGTTTTTCACCAACAATTTGGAGATTAGCAGGAACAATTTCCAACAGATTTCTCACTATTTACACCAGCGATTTGCAAGAAATAATCTAAAATCCGTTTGTTGGTGTTCATATGGCGGATATGTCAAACCACAGCGTTGCCAGATAGGCCGGACAGAATTTCCCCAGAACAAACACAAAAATACCACAGAATTGAATCGCTCAAATCACAGTTAATTAAGGGAAAGGGGTAGGTTTGGTTCAAAGAGCGGGGATGCTTACTATCAGCGAAACGTGTGATATCCCCCAGAACATTTATCCGAAGTGAAAATCCCTAAATTTGGAGAAAAATCCCAAATATGGCAACCCTGTTGAAGCACCACTGGTACTCCAGGCGACAAGTTTCGAGGTTGGACAAAAGATTGAGTTTTTCAACAACAATTTGGAGATTAGCAGGAACAATTTCCAACAGATTTCCCACTATTTAAACCAGCGGTATGCAAGAAATAATCTAAAATCCGTTTGTTGGTGTTCATATGGCGGATATGTCAAACCACAGCGTTGCCAGATAGGCCGGACAGAATTTCCCCAGAACAAACAAAAATACCACAGAATTGAATCACCCAAATCACAGTTAATTAATGGAAAGGGGTAGGTTTGGTTCAAAGAGCGGTGATGCTTACTATCAGCGAAACGTGTGATATCCCCCAGAACATTTATCCCGAAGTGAAAATCCCTAAATTTGGGGGAAAATCCCCCAATATGACAACCCTGTTAAAGCACCACTGGTACTCCAGACGTCAACAGATTGAGTTTTTTACCAACATTTGGAGATTTGCAGGAACAATTTCCAACAGATTTCCCACTATTTACACCAATGATTTGCAAGAAATAAGCTAAAATCTCTTTGTTGGTGTTCACATGGGCGGATATGTCAAACCACAGCGTTGCCAGATAGGCCGGACAGAATTTCCCCAGAACAAACTCAAGGATCCCTTACAATTGAATCCCCCAAATCACAGTTGATTAATGGAAAGGAGAAGGTTTGGTTCAAAGAGCGGGGATGCTACCTGTAAGCGAAACGTGTGATATGCCTCAGAACATTATATCCCGAAGTGAAAATTCGTAAATTTGGAGAAAAATCCCAAATATGGCAACCCTGTTGAAGCACCAAAGCACCACTGGTACTCCAGGCGACAAGTTTTGAGGTTGGACAAAAGGAATCTTGGACAAAAGATTGAGTTTTTCAACAATTTGGAGATTAGCAGGAACAATTTCCAACAAATTTCCCACTATTTAAACCAGCGGTTTGCATGAACCCGTGGCGTTGCCAGATGGACCAGACAAAATTCTCCCAGAACAATCACAAAAATCCCTAAGAATTGAATCACCCAAATAACAGTTAATTAATGGAAAGGATAGGTCTGGTTCAAACAGCGGGGATGCTTACTATCAGCGAAACGTGTAATAGCCCCCAGAACATTTATCCCGAAGTGAAAATCCCTAAATTTGAGGGAAAATCCCCCAATATGACAACCGTGTTAAAGCACCACTGGTACTCCAGGCGTCAAGTTTCGGGGCTGTTTGTCATACAGTGATTTCAGATTCCCTTCTCAATACTTTTAATGAAAAACATTTTGCAATATTGGTCAGAGGTCTCCAAGACCAAGCTAACAGCATTCGACTTCCATTGAGCTACTTTTTTTGATCTCCGTCAGCCTTGTTTTGTATGGTAGAAAAAGCTACTGTGTCAGTTTATCTACTTGCTATAGTAACGATGCGGAATATGGATTGACTGAAAGAAAATTGTATGCATTGCATGAGTATGCAAACTGAACGTGACAGGATTATTTCAATATCTCATCATAAAGATTAATTCAAGACACAGTTGAATCAGTTTTGTGAAGTCCGTGAAACAGGGCAAAATTATGTTTAAGCTTCCTGTGTGAATGCTACGTGCTACCACATCAAGGGATACCATGTCTAGTATTTACTTTTTTTTATTTCATCCCAATGTTTTTAGTTTATTAATAAAAAAAGACGGGTATTATTTAAATATGTTTATTTATGATACAATTTGAAATGTATAGCATAAAGAACTCTGTAAAATATTGAAAAAAAAATTACATATGTACAGTAAAAAATCTGCTAATTTTGACTTCAGATCACATCCTCCTTCAGTAAATTCACTCAGTGTAAAGTGCGATGCCTTTGACAAGAATTTTCTTTAACGTATATGGCCAACTTGGGTTTAGAGCTGCGTCAATTAGGAATAGAATATACCAGCGAGTTACATTGTGACCCCAATTGACAACTTGAAGTTTGAGTTATTTTCAACACCCCGCTAGACCCTGATTCTTTCATTCACAATTACATATAAATAGCTCATAGAATAAATACGTACGAACGTTTTTCACTTAGAAATATCAATTAATATGTTGTTCAGACTTAACATCTGTGCGTATTTCAACTTCGGATGCCACGCATTCCTTTCCGCATTGTATCAAAATTACTTTTTCTGAATTATTAGATTCCTTGCCATCCACCGGGCTAAGTTTCGCATCTTTTTCTACACCGTCGACCAAAACGCGTTCATAATCAGACTCTATTTCCATGACTGTTGCCTGATCCTCGTTCACTACTTCAGCTTCATGATGAGCGATTGTATAATTGTTCTCTGGAAGTGCCTCTACCTCGACGTACTGATCCTCGGTATCTTCCTCATCGGTACTCGCACATACGGTCAAGATATTCTCTGCTGCAAAATTTTAATTTATCATATATGAAGAAGTCCATTGAATATATTGAAGAAAATAAGATATTGACAAAATTCTACTGAAACAGCAATTCAAATGGTAGTAGAAGAATGGAGGCGAAATATGGATAAAAAAAAAGTGTACAGTAACATTATTCTTAGATTTCAAGAGAGCATTTGAGACTATTGACAGGGAAAAATTGTTAACGAAATTGCGTTGCTGTGGATTTCAAGGTTCAGTATTCAACTTATTACAAAATTATTTGATCAATAGAAGTCAAAGAACTAAAATTGGCAATACATGATTAAACATTAAAAACATTCCGGTAGGTGTGCCACAGGGAAGCAAATTAGGTCCATTGCCATTTATTTTATATATTAACGATACTCCTGATATTTTACAACACTGCAAAATTCAACTATTTCTTGATGATACATTAATATATATATATGTATATATATATATATATATATATATATATATATTTTGAGACGTGGTCATTGTCGTCTAGACCAGTTAGATGAAAAATTAAAGCTTCCGCCTTTTGTTGGGTACTTCGACAAAATTTAAGCAAATATATATACTTTTTTTAATTCTCTCTAGCTTTCAATGGACTTTGCCATCATCATCAGGAGCTGCAATTACATTGATAACAGTAGCAACAATAGTGTAAAATGAATTTAAATTGACTTAACTTACAGTAGTATGTGAGGATGTTGCTAATTGTTGTTTACGTTCAGGATGAGGGAAAACCCACCATGTTACTGGGTTTTTCCCTCATCCTGAACGTAAACAACAATTAGCAACATCCTCACATACTACTGTAAGTTAAGTCAATTTAAATTCATTTTACACTATTGTTGCTACTGTTATCAATGTAATTGCAGCTCCTGATGATGATGGCAAAGTCCATTGAAAGCTAGAGAGAATTAAAAAAGTATAAAGAGTCCTCTTTGCTTAAATTTTGTTGAAGTACCCAACAAAAGGCGGAAGCTTTAATTTTTCATCTAACTGGTCTAGACGACAATGACCACGTCTCAAATATCTATATATATCTATATATATATATATATACATATATATATTAATGTATCATCAAGAAATAGTTGAATTTTGCAGTGTTGTAAAATATCAGGAGTATCGTTAATATATAAATAAATGGCAATGGACCTAATTTGCTTCCCTGTGGCACACCTACCGGTTTTTAATGTTTAATCTGTATTGCCAATTTTAGTTCTTTGACTTCTATTGATCAATAATTTTGTAATAAGTTGAATACTGAACCTTGAAATCCACAGCAACGCAATTTCGTTAACAATTTTCCCTGTCAATAGTCTCAAATGCTCTCTTGAAATCTAAGAATAATGTTACTGTACACTTTTTTTTATCCATATTTCGCCTCCATTCTTCTACTACCATTTGAATTGCTGTTTCAGTAGAATTTTGTCAATATCTTATTTTCTTCAATATATTCAATGGACTTCTTCATATATGATAAATTAAAATTTTGCAGCAGAGAATATCTTGACCGTATGTGCGAGTACCGATGAGGAAGATACCGAGGATCAGTACGTCGAGGTAGAGGCACTTCCAGAGAACAATTATACAATCGCTCATCATGAAGCTGAAGTAGTGAACGAGGATCAGGCAACAGTCATGGAAATAGAGTCTGATTATGAACGCGTTTTGGTCGACGGTGTAGAAAAAGATGCGAAACTTAGCCCGGTGGATGGCAAGGAATCTAATAATTCAGAAAAAGTTTTTGATACAATGCGGAAAGGAATGCGTGGCATCCGAAGTTGAAATACGCACAGATGTTAAGTCTGAACAACATATTAATTGATATTTCTAAGTGAAAAACGTTCGTACGTATTTATTCTATGAGCTATTTATATGTAATTGTGAATGAAAGAATCAGGGTCTAGCGGGGTGTTGAAAATAACTCAAACTTCAAGTTGTCAATTGGGGTCACAATGTAACTCGCTGGTATTTCTATTCCTAATTGACGCAGCTCTAAACCCAAGTTGGCCATATACGTTAAAGAAAATTCTTGTCAAAGGCATCGCACTTTACACTGAGTGTTTACTGAAGGAGGATGTGATCTGAAGTCAAATTAGCAGATTTTTTACTGTACATATGTAATTTTTTTTTCAATATTTTACAGAGTTCTTTATGCTATACATTTCAAATTGTATCATAAATAAACATATTTAAATAATACCCGTCTTTTTTTATTAATAAACTAAAAACATTGGGATGAAATAAAAAAAAGTAAATACTAGACATGGTATCCCTTGATGTGGTAGCACGTAGCATTCACACAGGAAGCTTAAACATAATTTTGCCCTGTTTCACGGACTTCACAAAACTGATTCAACTGTGTCTTGAATTAATCTTTATGATGAGATATTGAAATAATCCTGTCACGTTCAGTTTGCATACTCATGCAATGCATACATTTTCTTTCAGTCAATCCATATTCCGCATCGTTACTATAGCAAGTAGATAAACTGACACAGTAGCTTTTTCTACCATACAAAACAAGGCTGACGGAGATCAAAAAAAGTAGCTCAATGGAAGTCGAATGCTGTTAGCTTGGTCTTGGAGACCTCTGACCAATATTGCAAAATGTTTTTCATTAAAAGTATTGAGAAGGGAATCTGAAATCACTGTATGACAAACAGCCCCGAAACTTGACGCCTGGAGTACCAGTGGTGCTTTAACACGGTTGTCATATTGGGGGATTTTCCCTCAAATTTAGGGATTTTCACTTCGGGATAAATGTTCTGGGGGCTATTACACGTTTCGCTGATAGTAAGCATCCCCGCTGTTTGAACCAGACCTATCCTTTCCATTAATTAACTGTTATTTGGGTGATTCAATTCTTAGGGATTTTTGTGATTGTTCTGGGAGAATTTTGTCTGGTCCATCTGGCAACGCCACGGGTTCATGCAAACCGCTGGTTTAAATAGTGGGAAATTTGTTGGAAATTGTTCCTGCTAATCTCCAAATTGTTGAAAAACTCAATCTTTTGTCCAAGATTCCTTTTGTCCAACCTCAAAACTTGTCGCCTGGAGTACCAGTGGTGCTTTGGTGCTTCAACAGGGTTGCCATATTTGGGATTTTTCTCCAAATTTACGAATTTTCACTTCGGGATATAATGTTCTGAGGCATATCACACGTTTCGCTTACAGGTAGCATCCCCGCTCTTTGAACCAAACCTTCTCCTTTCCATTAATCAACTGTGATTTGGGGGATTCAATTGTAAGGGATCCTTGAGTTTGTTCTGGGGAAATTCTGTCCGGCCTATCTGGCAACGCTGTGGTTTGACATATCCGCCCATGTGAACACCAACAAAGAGATTTTAGCTTATTTCTTGCAAATCATTGGTGTAAATAGTGGGAAATCTGTTGGAAATTGTTCCTGCAAATCTCCAAATGTTGGTAAAAAACTCAATCTGTTGACGTCTGGAGTACCAGTGGTGCTTTAACAGGGTTGTCATATTGGGGGATTTTCCCCCAAATTTAGGGATTTTCACTTCGGGATAAATGTTCTGGGGGATATCACACGTTTCGCTGATAGTAAGCATCACCGCTCTTTGAACCAAACCTACCCCTTTCCATTAATTAACTGTGATTTGGGTGATTCAATTCTGTGGTATTTTGTTTGTTCTGGGGAATTCTGTCCGGCCTATCTGGCAACGCTGTGGTTTGACATATCCGCCATATGAACACCAACAAACGGATTTTAGATTATTTCTTGCATACCGCTGGTTTAAATAGTGGGAAATCTGTTGGAAATTGTTCCTGCTAATCTCCAAATTGTTGTTGAAAACTCAATCTTTTGTCCAACCTCGAAACTTGTCGCCTGGAGTACCAGTGGTGCTTCAACAGGGTTGCCATATTTGGGATTTTTCTCCAAATTTAGGGATTTTCACTTCGGATAAATGTTCTGGGGGATATCACACGTTTCGCTGATAGTAAGCATCCCCGCTCTTTGAACCAAACCTACCCCTTTCCCTTAATTAACTGTGATTTGAGCGATTCAATTCTGTGGTATTTTTGTGTTTGTTCTGGGGAAATTCTGTCCGGCCTATCTGGCAACGCTGTGGTTTGACATATCCGCCATATGAACACCAACAAACGGATTTTAGATTTTCTTGCAAATCGCTGGTGTAAATAGTGAGAAATCTGTTGGAAATTGTTCCTGCTAATCTCCAAATTGTTGGTGAAAAACTTGATCCGGAACTCCGTCCAAGACTCGTTTTGTCCAACCTCGAAACTTGACACCTTGGAGTACCAGTGGTGCTTTAACAGGGTTGCCATATTGGGGGATTTTCCTCCAAATTTAGGGATTTTTACTTCGGGAAATGTTCTGAGGCATGTCACACGTTTCGCTAATAGCAATTGGGTGATTCAATTCTGAGGGATAGTTGTCTGGAAACCCTGTCTTAAGGGGGCCGAGTAAAAGTGTGTTTAGAATCGTCACGATATCGTCACTAACAGTTTTTTTTGGAGAAACCCTAATTTCGTAAGCATGAAGAATAATATAAACAGTCAATTTTCATGGAATTTGTATAATTGCAGTTATGTACAGACAAATACATATTTTCCGTAACAATATGGACATATTTGAAGTAAAAATACTAATTCTAATGATAGGAAATTGCAGGATTACAGAAGTAAAGCGGTTTATGTCAGCTGTCATTTGAATCATATAGACATAAAGCTCACCAGTTCAGTCATACCTATGACTTTTCCTGAATACACGTATTCCTTAAAAACTACGTGTTAATCTAGATAAGGAAGTGTGAAACACCTGTATAATTAAATATTTTAGGATACTTCCAAAGTTTCCATTGGTAGCCACTTTGAACTTTCCAAAGCATCCCACAGATGGCAATCTGCGTCAATCTTTTCTCTGTTCATCTTGTCTACGTCCAGTGAAATGGTGTGCTCTGGAAAATTGAAATTATAAACAATACATCTTCAATTATTATTAGTACAACAATATTGCTACAGAATAACACCTTCGATCTTATTTTATTGTCAAGTGCTATAAAATTACGAATACTGATTAATAGAAAATGGAAAAATTATGCGGTAAATATAAAAAGTCCAAACGCAACGCAATTGGCGTGACGTCAGTATTCGCGACTTCTCTCCAGCTACCCCTCTGTGTTCATTAGTCAATCCAATTTGTTCTATAGTCGAAATCACAAAAGATGACGATTACACCATCATTTTAGTCTGTAGTAAAGACAAACGACAGCGATTTGTGAATATTTTTAATGAAGAACAAAAGTTGGTGTACCCATTTTAGGCGTCCATGTTTTAAATGCCCCCTTGAACAACTTGCAGCAATAAAACCAGACTTTACAATTATTTCGCAAACAGTATTTTCGTCTAATATGATTAGACTAAGTAGGGAACAGAATGAATACGTTTAGGCTGAAAAGTGAATGTGAAGAGACGCGCATGGCTGCCTCGGATTACTGTCGCTCATGTTCCGAGGTAGGTGCGGCCAGCAAGAGGCAGGTTATTCTCAAAGTTATATCAAACTGCAATGGTATCTCAAAAGCTGTGTGAGCTCTGTGTTGCTCCTTTTCTATGGTAATTTTAGCCTTCAAAACGTGTTTTTTTTTGGGAAATCTAACTGTTTTTGGAAAAAAGTGACAAAAGTAGCTGGAAACCACACTATCTGCTTTTTAGGATATACCATTGATTCTAAAATACATACCAATTAAATCCAAATCATCACCACCCTCCTTCTTCAAATCCATAGTTCCTGCTGTATCTTGTACAGGATGATGTTCAGTATTATCATAATATCCTTGCTGTAATGACAAATGTAACTTAGCTTAATATTTGCTGACTGGGTGTAGAGTATAAACTTTATTTAATAATGGTGATTAATAAATCTAAATATCTAATGCATAACTATAGCTTGAAATTAGTGGTGTTTTGAACCATCACAAAATGGATTCTGGCTGGAAGCAACAGTCGTATTAGCATGAATTAATTTTTGGTTACCATGTCATAACACTAGTATGTGTTAAAGTAATCCCCTGATTTGGCCTCTATTTGATAAATGATTATTTTTCAATTTTGTTGTTTTTATAAT